>CM042160.1:96355878-96369766 GCA_023376005.1 Doryteuthis pealeii | reverse complement strand
GCACCTGTAGTTCTGAAAAAACTTAACGTTCCATCCATTCTTCATTTCTATCTTGGTAAATTCAGCATCAATTTCGATACTTTTTTATACAACTTGTATATATCTATTTGCTATTTTTTTTGTTTTGTTTATTCTTTTGTGTGTGTGTGTGTGTGTGTGTTTTGTCTTAGTGTGTGTGGGGGGTGGGGGTACATCTGACTAATTTTTCAGCATTTTTCCGTTTTAAAGGTTGCATTGCTTTTAACTGAATCTTTTTTTGTTGTGTATTTTATTCTCATTTTTTTAAGCGAGGGAGTCTATACCCTTTTCACTAGCGCTAGACTAAGGAGATTATTTTAGCATCTGAGGTGGAGCGCCACACCTACCATCAGCTCCTTACTTTACCGCACAGATTCCTGTGCTACTCATACGCTGAGTTGGCGATGACCGGTATCGAACTATGAACCTTGTGGTTTCTAGCCGAACGCTCTACCGACTGAGCTAACCCGACCCTTTCCAGATCTGGTTGGGTGAGGGATTCATACCTTTCCCAAGTCAGAAAGTAAATGTAATAGTGAGACTGTACTTCAAGCTTACTTTCTAAGATGCCGTAATCCAGCGCGTTGGCCATTAAACCACGGGGACTTCTCATTAGAAGAAAGTTAGAGCTCTAGAAAGGAATGTCCTAAAAATGTGTGTGTGTGTGTGTGTGTGTGTGTGTGTACACAGGGTCAATCAACGAATATGTATATATATGTACGTAGGAAGCGCGTGGTGTAATGGTTAAAGTCATGAGAAATGGACTCGTCACCCCGAGTTCAAATCCTGGACGTGGTAATTGCATTTCACTTAGCGCTAATACGGGAGATGAAAACGCAGTGATTTTCTTGAAAGTATTTATTGTTGCTTTTTTTTTTTCATCTGAATTCGAATAAATCGAGAAAAAAAACGGGATAAAAAACAAAACATTAACACTTATTTCAAGTGGATATTTCTCTTACATTGTGTTCAAATGAAAAAAAATATATGTTTTATTTTAGATTTATATATAAGTATCCAGTGCCATCTTTAATACAATTTCTAAGAAAACTCCACCCAACCCCCGTCATTTCCTTTGAAGATTATTCAGTCCATTATTGTTTGCTCATTCAACTGTGTTACACCATTTACAATCCATAGAAAGATTCAAAAGGGAGAAAATTAAATTCTTCATAAACTTATGAATACAAAAAAAATTGGTACCGTTTAAAACTGTAGTCTTTGCTCGACACAGAAATGTATTCTTGTACACGATCGTCACTGGACGTGAAAACTGGATTGATGACAATAATCCAAAACGAGGCCTTTTTAGTCGTTTAGGTCTCCTATCAGTAAATCCAATGGTACAAAAAGGGTGTGTTGGGATTATCTCCACATTGGGCTGGAAGAGTTATCTTCCCGCTGGGTTGCCGCTTGTTCTCAACAGGGGCTATAGTATTTAAGCGCTGATTCAAGCGCTTCTTCTCTTTTCTCCTTCTTCTCGGCTGAACCACATGGGTTAGACATTTTGTGACTACACTCCACCCTCGTGGGGCCTCTGGTCCCCACTTACGAACTAAGTCAGTAAGTGACTTCCATTATATGGACTATCTGTAACTCTTTTTATATGTACATGTACGTAACACTTGAATGTGTTCTTATTGTATCTCATTTGTATTATCTTGTATTCCTATTTTATGTATCTTGTCTTAGTTCTGTGCTGTTTACAATATAAAATGTTTTGTCCCACAAACGTGTCGGAGTTGTATGTTCATATGTTAACCATGAACCTTACACCTTTATTCAAGTTTCATTGTGTTAAATATCCCTCCCCTTTTTAAGCGCTAATAATTTACGATTTTTGTTTGTTTGTTTGTTTACAACATTGAGAATAATATTCTAACTTTTTCGTACGTAAGACAATTTTAAATTCAGTTTTTAATTGCTTGTTTAAGTTAGAAATAAAATGTAACATTGTAATATTCATATTATAACTTTGAACCTTACAGGTGTATTGTCTGTAGTAGAAAGTCCAGTTGTATTCCTTGATATCCTAGGTAGGACAAGAGTGTAATTATAGCTGATAATCTAATAGACAGGGTTAGTAGTCCTTCTGCAATTAAGTCCAGTTAGCAACGGACTTCAGGTCAATTACCAACGACCTTAAATGCATTTTATGTCGTTTTTTATTGGTCAATGGATGCTCCTGGTGTTGGTAAAGTCCATAGATATAAGTGGCAATTTCTTATACATCTTAATGAGAATAATAAAATAAGAATTTATAAAGAAAAAAACCGACCATATGACCTTTAGGCACCCCTTTTCCGATCTCGATTCATAAGGACATTTTTTTATTTACAGCGTCAAAATCCGGTTGTTTGTTAACAGACGATTTTAGAGTTTTTTCTTATAAAATAAAAATAACCTCTAACCCTAACCCTAACCCTAACCCTAACTCCTAACAAACAACCGGATTTTGGCGGTGTAAATGAAAAAATGTCCTTATGAATCGAGATCGCAAAAGGGGTGCCTAAAGGTCATATGGTCCGAGCAAGAGTGCAATTATAGCAGAGAATCCAATTGACAGGGTTAGTAGTCCTTCTGCAATTAAGTCCAGTTACCAATGGACAATTATCAACGACCTTAAATGCATTTTATGTCGTTTTTTTATTGGTCAATGGATGCTCCTGGTGTTGGTAAAGTCCATAAATATAAGTGGCAATTTATCATATATCTTATACCTATAGATAATCTAACACTGTAAATAATGGCATTTCCGACCATAGAATATAGACATGAAATAAATCAATACCATACAACATAATCCCCAATAATGCTAACACATTTTAAAACCAATTACTAAAATTTATAAATACACCATATGTATCAATTCCTAACCGCTAGGCATGACATAACCCCAGACGGGTTGATATGCCGTTAAAACAAATAACAAAAAAAAACTACAAACCGAGGAAAACACACGAGAGAAAGTAAGGTCCATTGAGGGTTCGCCATTTGTAACAACCCCAAGAAACGTTTGCAGAGAATGTCATTGCATCTGTTTGTTCTCGAAGACTTTACCAGAACTTCATTTCCTGGCAAACAGAGGATTCCGGAACGGTCTCAAGTTTGGCACAGAACCATTGAAAATCCTATCAATGGTAATTCCTCTCCGAAATGACACAATCAAAGATCTTCGACAAGTGGGAAAAACGTATCAGGCCGAGTTTCACTGCGGGAAACCGAGAAACGATTTTACTGGCAGCAGCAGCAGCAGCAGCAGCAGCAGCAGCAGCAGCAGCTTCCATTAACTTCTTCCCTGATTATCCCGAGTATTCACGGGATAGGCATTCTGAACTTTTTTTTTTTTTTTTTTTTTTTTTTTACAATCACAAGAATTTGCGTTCTATCACTGAAAGTAAATTTACTAGCTCAAGACGCTTCGTTCGCCAATAATTTCCCGTTATTTTTAAATACAAGTCACTAATATATATATATATATATATATATATATATATATATATATATATAGAGAGAGAGAGAGAGAGAGAGAGAGAGAGAGAGATAAAAGGGTATGAATACACACAATATTGTTAAAATCAATATATTTTTATATCATTTTCATTGCTAATTTTGACAATATTTCGATTTATAAAAAATCATCATCAGAGCATAATGATAATTAGGTCCGTTTTTAAATGTAAATGTTTTTAATCCGGACTCATCGAGATAGAAGCATTTTCTGCTTCTCTCTCGATGAGTCCGGATTAAAAACATTATTGTATATCATTATGCACTGATGATGATTTTTTATATATCGAAATATTTTTCAATATTAGCAATGAAAATGATATAAAAATATATTCATTTTAACAATATTGTGTGTTTTCATACCCTTTTATCTATACATTTACCGTCGGATTCATTTCCTTACTCTTAACTCATATCCTATATATATATATGATTTTATATATGAAAAAGGTGACTTACCGGTGAAATTGGCCACAATGGTTAGTTGATGCAAGTTTCACAATGATAAGACAGCGATATAACAAATATAAAATGCTCAATACGTGAGAAGAGCAAATTTATTATCATAATGGTATTCACAGGAATGACTTACTCGAGTTTCACCATAAGGATCTTCAGGGTTAAATCCACTGAATTAATCAAGATATTGATTAATTCCAGTCATTATACGCGTGTATTTAGTGGTTACGGCCGTTAATGTCAGTAACGGTCATAACCACTAAATATACGCGTACAATCAACTGGAATTAATCAATATCTTGATTAATTCAGTGGATTTAACCCTGAAGATCCTTATGGTGAAACTCGAGTAGGTTATTCCTGTGTATACCATTATAATATATATATATATATATATATATATATATATATATATATATATATATCACAGAAAACGATGTTAACACACGAATAGGAAAGACATGGCTAGCCACGAACAAATTATCAGTCGTATGGAAATCCGACCTCCCTGACAAGCTAAAGAGACGATTCTTCCAGGCTGTGGTTGTATCGGTACTGCTATATGGCTGTACCACTGGACCCTAACGAAACGCCTTGAGAATTAGCTGGATGGGAGCTGCACAAGAATGCTGCGAGCGGTCCTGAATAAGTCGTGGAAACAGCATCCGACAAAGAAGCAACTGTATGGCCACCTGCCTCCCATCTCACAAATCATACGCGTAAGGAGGGCTAGGCATGCAGGACAATGCTGGAGAAGAAAAGATGAGCTCGTAAGCGACGTACTACTGTGGAGTCCAACACATGGGCACGCTAATGTGGGCCGCCCAGCCAGTACCTACATTGACCAACTATGTAGGGATGCGGGTGCTGCGCGGAGAAGCTCCCAGAGTTGATGAATGATAGGGAAGGTTGGCGAGAGATCGTCATGGATATCCCTGCAAATTGCACGACATGATGATGATGATGATATATATGAGAGAGACATGTGAACATGTCTTTCTTTATCGATCAACTAAGTACGTTTGCTTCCTCCCCCTCTCCTCTTCCTCTTCCTTCTCCTCTTCTTCCTCCCAAAATGTAATCAAATTTAAGTAACCTGACAAGATTGTGTCAGTGTCGTCAATAACATTTCTTCATTCACCCGAGAAAAAGGCGACAGAATTGGCGCAAAATAAGTTTCAAATGACGTCATAGCTTCACCGCCAATCTTATTCATCACGTGACAATGTGCGCTAAATTAAATCTACCGACATATTTCATCTTTTTTGATCGATTTATTCCTTTTCTCTTAGTGTTTTTCACTTTTTCTTTATTTTTATTATTATTATTCCTTTTGAATTTTCACATCAGTGTTAGCTGATGGTTTTTTACTGGAGTCTGAGTGACAGCAAGTCTCCTCGGGCAGGGCTCTTCTGAGTATTCTGGCAGATTGCAGCAGTGCAGTGTTCTGAATGGTTTCAATCCTTCCTCTGATATCCAAACTTTCCAAACCCTTTTCTAATCCTTTTGGGACCGTTCCAAGTGCACCAACTACAATTGGTATAACTTTCACTTTCATATTCCATAACTTTTCAGTTCTCTGGCAAGGTCCAGATATTTGTCCATTTTTTCATTTTCCTTTAGCTTCACCCTGTAATCTGCTGGCACTGCAAAATCCACCAGTTGACAGGTTCTTTCTTTTTTGTTTATCAACACTAGGTCTGGTCTTCTTGCTGGGATAAGGTGATCCTTTTTTATTTCAAAGTCCCAGAGAATTTTATGCGTTTCGTTCTCAAGAACAGATTCTGGTTTATGCATATACCATTTTGTTGTATGGTCAAAATTAATTTTTTTGCATAATTCCCAGTGGATCACCTTCCCAAACCCAGTCGTGTCTAGTTTTGTATTCTCGTTGTGCTAGCTTGCTACATTCGCAGAGTATATGGTTTACAGTCTCATCTCTATTACCACAAAGTCTACATTTACTATTTTGTTGGGTCTTATCAATTTTCGCTTTTATATAGTTTGTCCTTATGGCATTATTTTGTGCAGCAATTAATAATGATTCTGTTTCTCTTTTGAGTATTATTATTACTAGCAAATATATGCACCCTCCGGGTGCAAGTAGTTAAGTTTTAATGTAATAAAATATTGTATTAAATTAGAAAGACTAATGAAACTAAATAAGAATGCAGATAAAAAGATTTGAAACAGAGGGAGTATAATTGAAAAATAGAACAACTGAAACTTACTCTTCCATCACTCTCGTCTTTCATTGTTATTTTTTCTAATTTAAGTATTTAGTTAAAAGAGGAAGTAAAGAATAAATGACAGTTATTTTTTCTTGTTAATGGATTTCATTTAAGGTTTATTGAAGAGAGTTTTGCTTATATTCATTAAAAGAAAAACCAAACTGTTAAAAATCAATAACACTGAGCACATATTTTATTAAATTCGATTTTTAATCAATATGTAAATTAGCCTTCCCGTTCACACTGTAAACTTCTATTTGTTGTATATATAAATATAATTGCATCTTGTTAGTATGTAGATATGGTTAACAGTATTAATAATGTAAAACAATTTTATTAATAATTGAGGTTTAAATAAAAAATAAAATCATGGAGAATGTGACGTTAAAAACTAAGGGAATTGTGACATGAGTAGTAATATAGTTTCGGTTACAGACAGAAAAACACACAATCTCCATTATAATAAGATTATTATTATTATTATTATTATTATTATTACTAGCAAATATATGCACCCTTCGGGTGCAAGTATTTAGGTTTTGATGTAATGAAATAGTGTATCAAATTATAAACTATTTAGAAAATGATAAACTGAGGGGGTATAATCGAAAAATAGAACAGCTTTAGATTGAACTCTTCCATCATTTTCTTTCACTCCCGTCTTTCATTTTTCCTAATTTATCTATTTAGTTATGAAGTATTTGATAAAATTACAGTTCTTTCGTCTTGTCTATGGATTTCTTTTAAGATTTATCCCCGAGATTTTTGCTCAAATTCGTTAAGAGAAAACCAAACAATTAGAAATCAATAATACTAAGTATATATTTATTAAAATCAAATTTTAAATATCAATATGCAAATTAGCCTTCCCATTCATACTCTAAACCGCTATTTTGTTGTATATATAAATACAATTACATGCTATTCGTATGTCGATATAGCCAACAGTATTAATAAGGTGACAATTTTATCAATAATTGAGGTTTAAATAAAACTAAACTCATGGTAAATGTGACGTCAATAACTAAGGGAATTGTGACTTGAATAGTGATTTAGTTTCGGTTACAGACAGACAAACACACAATCTCCATTATAATAAGATTATTATTATTATTATTTTTTATTTTTTTTTTTTTTTTAGTTTTGATTTTTAAGGGTTTTTTTGGCGGGATTAGGGGAATATAAAACTGATCGATTGTGTAATAGTTGGTCTGTAGTTTTAGGTAACAATTTGGTGAGGTTAGTAAGTTAGAAAAAGTAATAATAAAATTAGGTAAATTGTTTGGTACTGTGTTTTGGGGTTGGTTGGTTGGTTGGTTGGTTGGTTGGTTTTGTTTTACGGCATATCCACCTCAGTGTGTCATTTAATACTTATTAAGTTTTGAAATAAATTTATTCTTAATGGATACACATTTTTATAAAAATACATTTTTCTATTTAAGCTATAGATGGAACCCTAACAGGTACTACCACTCCGGGTCAAAGTGGACCAGGGAGCAATGGTGATGAAGGGGTGCTCCACATTCCCCAAACCTTCAAAACCAATTACTAAAAAGTATAAATATAAATACACAATATGTATCACTTCCTAAGCGTTAGTGTTTAACTGAAATGTTTCACATTGTGGTTGTTGTTCTTGTTTGATTATATAGGAGTGCGTTAGTCTTGTATGACACATGCGTAATGGGGACACAATGACTTGTTCCTTCACACCCGCATAAGTGGGATGCGCGGTAAATAATTATATTATGTAGATATATTTTGGGGTTGTGTAGGTACTTACCTAACCCGTACGTCACTTGTAGGATGTGATACACGGTCGCAAATATGGGGCATCCAGCACGGATTGAAATCACTATTCAGTAGTAACGGATCAGTGAGATTAGCTTGTTAACCATTACACCACGATGTGATGCTCTATTTTAGGGGGTTTTATGCATGAAAAAATGTTTTGTGCGTTATAAAGTAACGGACACTGGCTTATGTATATATAAACTTATCAAATTTTATTTCACCAAATGTTCCCGTGTTCAAGCAATAAAAATTGTATCTTACTGGATAAGCCAGTGTCCGTTACTTTATATCTGAAAGAAAAATAAAAATCGTATGTTACTGGATAGGACAGTGGGAAATTTTTGGTGAGAGATAGGAAGTTGTAAACTTATAAATTTTTATAAATGTTCAAATTTGAAAGAAAACAATAAAAATTGTATGTTACTGGATAGGACAGTGTGAAATTTTTGGTGAGAGATAGGAAGTTGTAAACTTATAAATTTTTATTATGTTCACGTGTTCAAATCTGAAAGAAAACAATAAAAATTGTATGTTACTGGATAGGACAGTGTGAATTTTTTGGTGATAGATAGTGTTATGCACGCACACTCGTTAGGGACGACCAGTGTACCTCCGCAACATGAAATAAAAAAAAGAAAATGTACAAAGTCCCAGATGTAAAAAAAATAAAATAATAATACAAAAGGGATGGGATTCCAAACTTTTCTCTTTTCTCCCGTTAAAGGGGTAGAAGACCGATGAATGGCAACAACACTGAATGACGAAGAACGACCAGGATTTCGGATAAACACACGAACATTTATTAACATTTAATTACAATTTGTTTGTATAGAAAAAGGGAGGTAAAAGCATATATACAAATCTATACGGGATCAGGGGAGTAAAATGAATATGTGATTCTTATTGTTAAATGAGTGGGCGAGCAATTGAACATATACATATATCAACCATATCAACATTACATAAAATATATGACAGACAATAGGAATTCACAGAATACAAAATGTGATACGTTTTCTTTTGTTTCTGTTTTTTTTTGTTTTTTTTTTTGTTAACTCACTGTGACGTTGTAACTCGCAAAGAAGTTCTTTTAGAAAAAAATATTATTCATTTCTTTTTTTTATTCTTTTTATCAACGGTGGTTTTTTCTTTCCATCCAAAGTGAATTAGCTTTAATTCGTAGTAAAATGTATTTAATTCTTCTGTCCGCCCATCTTCAAGTGCTGACCGTAGGATGATTCTTTCAACTTGGTCTTGACGTGCGCGATTTCACGGCGCGAAAAGCCGTCTCAACCGTTGTCATAGCGACAATCCTGGGGTTTGGTGTACTCTTAGGGTCGTGGGCTCACAATTGAAATCCACATGCATACTTTCCCCATCACCTCAGATGGGGGGGAGTACAATTGTCTTCTAAGCATATACGTGGTAGAAAGAATTTTAGCATTCCTTTGTAAAAAATACAAGACCGGTTGAATCTTAATTCCTTTGCTCGCACACACACATTTGGGTTTTCTTTTCTTTTTATTTCTTTCTTTCAAATAAAGTTTTCTTATAATTCTAGCATATGTATACTGGTTGATGTACCAGCGATATGTCACAATAGGAAGTTGTAAACTTATAAATTTTTATAAATGTTCACGTGTTCAAATCTGAAAGAAAACAATAAAAATTGTATGTTACTGGATAGGACAGTGTGAATTTTTGGTGAGAGATAGGAAGCTGTAAACTTATCAATTTTTACTTTCACTAAATATTCACGTGGCACCGGGTCGAAATTTCCAATCAATAGAACAAGCTCCAAAAAATTTCCTTTATTTTCATTTGCCTTAACTCAACCCCTTAAATTGTGCCCCTCAGAGTGGACTGTACTCCCATCTTCTTGGTGGACCACTTCTTGTCTACTCTATAAAACTGTTTGATTTAGTTTGGTTTGGTTTGGTTTGTTTTACGGTGGGTCATTTAATGCCAACAAAGTTGTGAAATAAATTCATTCTTAATGCATAATACAATTTTGTTTATAAACTCATGTTTTTCTATTCAACCCATAGATGGGACTCTAACAGGTACTACCACTCTGGGTCAGAGTGGACCAGGGAGCAATGGTGATGAAGGGATGCTCCACATTCCCCAAACATCCAAAACTGGAACCTCACCATCAGATAGAGTTTAAAGTCATTCCCAGGACATGTAGACCCTCAGTCACCGCTTTCTAGCTTTTCCAATCAGTTGAACAAGCTCCTGAAAATTTATTTTGTTTTTATTTACCTCCTCAACTCGAATGTGCTACCCCGTAAATTGTGTCGCTTGAGGTGGACCGCGCTTCCCGCTCTCCTCTTGGTAGGCCACTGAAGATTAAGAGTATTTACGAGGTTTCATTGGAGCCCTTATTCTCTGTTAGTGGTTATTGTTCGGACGAAAGAAGGAAACAAACACGAATATAAAATACAGACACATGTATTATCAAAAAAGTACAGAAATGTTGTTGCAAATTTTGATGGCATTTGCCTCTTTTCCAGTTTCTTTAACTTTTTTTAAAACCTTTTTGTTGATAAATAAATAATAAATCACTTACTGGCAATAATTATTGTTCTTTTCAATCCAAAATTCCCACTCGTAAATTATTCATCTTTTCCTTCTAATTTTTTGATTCAACTGTCATTTCCAAAACCAGTCCTCAACTCTCATCTAACTGTCGTCTGTGTCTCTTCTCCATTCTTTCTCTTCCTACTGTCGTCTGTCTTGTTACCGATTCAACTCCATTTTTCTAACCGTCTATTCCTTCTGCTGTCCAATTCCTCTCTGAACTCTGTCGTCTCTAAACTACCGTCTGCTTCCTTCAATTTTTTCCCGGTCATTTTTTCAAAACAAACCTAAGGGAATTAACCCCTTGTTTTCTGCCAAGGGCAGCAACTCTTACCTTTCCCTTTATTTATCTAACTTTTTATATTTTTTTCGTTTTTTTTTTTCAGCCAACCCCCCTTGCTATTATTAAATGATATTCTGAGAAATCTCAGAATATCATGACTGGTTAAAAAACGCCTCCGTCCAGGTCGACGGCCTACAGACAAGTGCCGGGGTTTAATTCTGGCGCCAACATCGTGTTGGCGATTCGCCCTCTAGTGGCAGGGGAAGATAATTCTCTATCAGATTTCCGATAAGATAGGAAAATAAAATAAGAAAACTGTCTATGATTACTTTACTTTTTTTTAGGAGGGGGGGGGACAATATTAGCACCGTTTGAAAAGAGGGCGAATATATTACAATTCTAATAACGTTTGTTTTATATGGATAATATTGCTGAAATTGTATGTTATAGGACAGTGTGAATTTTTTGGTGAGAGATAAGAAATGGTAATCTTATTCATTTTTACTTTCACCAAATGTTCGCGTAGCACTGGGTCGAATTTTTTTAGTCCGTTGAACAAACTCCAGAAAATTTCCTTTATTTTCAATTACTTCAACTCGAATATGCCGCCCGGAGCGGTTTACTCTTCCCGCCCCCTCTTAGTACGCCACTGCTTGTTTCCTCAATAATATGGTTTGAAAATCCGAAAGAAACAATAAAAATTGTATGTTACTGGATAGGACAGTGTGATTTTTTTGGTGAGAGATAAGAAGTGGTAAACTCATTCATTTTTACTTTCACCAAATGTTCGCGTGGCACTGGGTCGAATTTTTCAGTCAGTTGAAAAATCTCCAGAAAATTTCCTTTATTTTCAATTACCTCAACTCGAATATGCCGTCGCGTATATTGAGCCGCCTGGAGTGGTCTACCCTTACCGCCCCCCTCTTGGTACGCCACTGCTTGTCTCTTCAATAATATGGTTTGAAAATCCGAAAGAAAACAATAAAAATGGTATGTTACTGGATAGGACAGTGTGAAATTTTTGGTGAGAGATAGGAAGTTGTAAACTTATAATTTTTTACTTTCACCAAATGTTCGCATAGCACTGGGTCGAATTTTCCAGTCAGTTGAACAAACACCAGAAAATGTCCTTTATTTTTATTTGCCTCCTCAACTCGAATGGGCGCCCCCGTAAATTATGCCGCCCAGGGCGAACAGCTCTCTACGCTGCCTCTTGGTACATTACTGGATCCAAACAGTATTTTTCAATAAGAAGTTTCATATTTGATGCCAAAACAATAAAATTTTAGGCTAATAAACTTTGTTTTGTTTTTTTATGCGTTTTAAAAACCATCAAACCTTCAAACCCTCTCCCACCTGTAAATGTCGAAGCTTCGGTCTTTTGTCTCTTCTTCAGAACACAGTAAAAGACACACTCTGACAATTACCTGGAATTGGTCTCTTGGAATTTTGACTGGTTCTCTATAGAACCCGCATACCTGGCGGCAATTGATGCTGACATCAAAGGGGTGCGATCGTGGTTGCATTTGGCTGCTCAAATGGCCGGCTTTTGTAGCGAAAGAATCAGCCAATCAGCGCATTGTATTGTCCAGATCACGTGTAACGCCCGACAAGCTGTGACTGAAAGACTCGCGCTACAAAGCTCGGAGCCGAAAACGATACACACTATTCAAATAAAATAGATCTTTCTCCCCTCTCTCTCTCTCTATCTATCTATCTCTATCTATCTCTCATATTCCCTGTCACTCTCTTGCATATTCTCTCTTTTTCCTACTGTCGTTCTATCTCTCTCTCACACACACACTCTCTATCTGTCATTCTCTTATATTCCTCTCTCTCTCTCTCTCTCTCACACACTCTCTATCTGTCATTCTCTTATATTCCCCCTCTCTCTCTCTCTCTCTCTCTCTCACACACACACACACTATCTGTCATTCTCTTATATTCCCCCTCTCTCTCTCTCTCTCTCACACACACACACACTATCTGTCATTCTCTTATATTCCCCTCTCTCTCTCTCTCTCTCTCTCTCTCTCACACACACTCTCTATCTGTCATTCTCTTATATTCCTCTCTCTCTCTCTCTCTCTCTCACACACACTCTCTATCTGTCATTCTCTATATTCCCCTCTCTCTCTCTCTCTCTCTCACACACACACACACTATCTGTCATTCTCTTATATTCCCTCTCTCTCTCTCTCTCTCTCTCTCTCTCTCTCTCTCTCACTCTCTGTCATTCTCTTATCCCTCTCTCTCTCTCTCTCTCTCTCTCTTCTTCTCTCACACAACACTCTCTATCTGTCATTCTCTTTATATTCCCCCTCTCTCTCTCTCTCACACAACACACACTCTCTATCTTCATTCTCTTATATTCCCTCTCTCTCTCTCTCTATATATATATATATATATATATATATATATTGTATTCTTTCTCTGTGTCATTCTCTTGTATTCCTCACTCTCTCTCTCTTTCTCTTCTTAATTCTCTTGTATTCTCTCATTCAATTACTCTCTCTCTCTCTCTCTCACTCTCTCTCTCTCTCTTATTCTCTTGTATTCTCTCTCATTATCAGTCGCTTGCGCACACACACCTCTCTCTCTCTCTCTCTCTCTCTCTCTCTCTCTCTCTCTCTCTCTAAATACCTGCTCTGAAAGTAATGATTCCCGTTTATTTCTTCGGAAAATCCAACAGAGACATGATGTGCAATAACACCGTGGAATAGAGCAACATTTCAGCTACAAAATAATATTTTATACATAACTTTTGGTTGGTTGGATTTTACGGCATGTCACCCCTTGGGTTATTTTATGCGGAAAACATTTTGTTTTACTCATCAATTTTGGGTATTCATTTTTTTTTCAAACTCAATTTTTTAAAAAGACATTTTTAAAAACCCATATTTTATCTAACCCATACATGAGACCCTAACATATACTACTACTCCGAGACTGAGTGGACCTGGGAGTAATGGTGATGAAAGTGTACTCCACCCTCCCCATAGCTGCAGAA
>CM042160.1:96270878-96348378 GCA_023376005.1 Doryteuthis pealeii | reverse complement strand
TTTAACTACAAATCAAAATTAGTTGCTTGCAAATACAATGTATTCAAGGGAGATAATACAGTTTTTCAAATTAAGAGTTGCCTCCCCTGATACTAATAATTATTTTCTCTGTGAGTTTAATTGTTGTGATGTTAGTCATGCATTGTGCCTTGAGCAGAAATAGCTTGTGAGAATTAAAATAAATAATAAAATAACAATCTCCCATGAGCCTTTAGATGGGAAGAACCATCTGATCATGCGCAAGAAAAAAGACCCTCTCTTACCAACAAGATAACCCCTCGGCTATTCGGACTCTGTCCTCAACACTATTACTGGACAGGAAGAAATTTCCTCTCCACGAGGTAGCTATGACCTACGAATAAAGCCTGAATCCTAAAACTCCCTTTGGTAATTTATGAGGAAGTGCGTCCCGGTCTTCTGCCTCAGAAATTGCTAACTGGTGACTATTAAAATAACGTCCCCAGCTATGCCATCTCGGTGGTGTTAGTTGAAAGAAAACAACCAACTTAGGGCGTTAAATGTATTTTAGAGGGGGGGCTTCTCTTTTTTGTCGTAATTCTTATTTATCTATCGTAATTTGTCGTGATTCTTGTTCATTTATAGAAATTTGTCGTAATTCTTGTTTATCTATCGTAATTTGTCGTAATTCTTGTTTATTTATTGTAATTTGTCGTAATTCTTGTTTATTTATTGTAATTTGTCGTAATTCTTGTTTAGATATGAAGATGGACATATAGTTTGGAATAGACTGAGATAGATAGATAAATAAACAAACAAAATAATATAGATAGATATGAACAAATGGAGACGACATAGCTGGAGACGTTATTTTAATAGTCACCGGGTAGCAATTTCTGAGGCAGGAGACCGGGACGCACTTCCTCATAAATCACCCTCCTTTTGTATTTGTCTCTTCCTTTTCCTTCCCTTAATTCCTTTTCAGCTCGACCACCAAATATAATGAGGTTAAAAGGAAAATCTGTGAACGCGCAGCAGAAATAACCAACGACCTTTAAACCAAAATTAATTCCTTAAACCCCCCAGAAGCTAGACGATGTATATCTCTCTCCATGTTTATAACCGATTTGAAATTTAGAGACTTCATTCTCCTAGACCGGTTGCCATACCAAAGTCAAAGGAAAAAGTCTGCCCTACTGTTTACCCATAGCTGGAGGGAGAATAATCAGATTCATACCTTTCCCAAAAGTATTTACTATTAGCGCTGTGAAATGCCCACAGCCTCGTTTCACATAGGGCTAATACTCATGGGAAAGGTATGCATCCATCTACTCTCCCTCCAGCTGTGAGTAAATATCAGGGTAGACTGTGCTCCTTAACCTTGGCTATGTAACCACTCTAGGAGAAGGAAAACTCTGAATTCAAACCTGTTAATCTCCACTTAAGAAATTGACCTTGTATCACATCCTGCTTGCGTGAAGGTTGATTCGACTGTTTACAGCCTTGAGTTCTCTGGTGATTGTAAAACATTCCGCATAGGGATGTATCAATTAATTGTTCACTCCAGACTGACAGCCGCTAATAGCCACATGGGTAAGAGACTTGGCAGACAAAAATTCTGTCGGGTTTCGATCCCGGCTAGAGGTAGCTGTTAATAGTAAAACCTCACTGATGAGAAGTAAACTTCGAAACACGTGTATGTGGATGACTGATTATATATATATATATATTATTTTATGGCGGGGGAGATATGTGCTTAATTGAAGTCATACCTAATTTTGAAAATTAATTAGTTAATAATTAATGAATTAGGCAGGCATATATGTTCAAATGTAAGACTAAACAAATCGAGAAAATGTCAATCCCTGTAGGTACATTTCAACGTATTAGGTCTCATCAACAAGGTTATAGACATGGGAGACTGCTCCATGATATATATATATATATATACTCTGACGGTATTAAAAAAATCCTGGCTTTTTTTAATTACACAATACAAACTTTCGCCTGGAGAAAAAACACATACAGAAAGAAAAGAAAATCATATGCACCTCCTGAAAATAATCAAACGGTACTATTAAAATGGCAAAAACAAAAAAAATTAAGAGTTGCCTAAGTTTAAATATATATTATTCGTACTAGTACAAAATAAAAAACACCCTCCGGGCGATATAAAAATAGATTTTTGAAACATATTGCCTGAGGAATGGGAGTAAAAAATTCAATGTCAGCGAGTTTTTACCCAAAGTAAGTAAAATCATCAAATTCATTAAAGGATTAAAAAATAAAACAATTTGAAATGTAAACTTTAAATATGTATTAAAATAAAACAAACTATATATAGATATATAATACCAGTGATGTATTTATTAAAACTTGTTTAAAAAAACAATGGGAACTGTCTAATGTTGCATGTTCATATTTTGAGTGTATTTATTCTATGTTATGACGATTTTGGATAATGTGACGTAAGCAGTGACATAATTTTTGTTAGAGACAAAAACCGAAGCGAATCTCCATTATTAATAGAAGATATATGGTGTTCATAAAATCCACATGAAAGTTCAACTCTTGTAGTTTTATTTTTTTATGTACGTTTTTATTATTCCATTTCAATCAGATTATCGTTTTATTGTTCAATTTTAAATCTTCTGCGGAACTTAATTTTTTTATATAAAGATTAAAAGAAAGAGGAAGGTGCTGTCGTGTCGAAATTGTGTCCATATCTACGCAGAGGAGAGACATGGACTGTTATTTACAGATTATTGATCATCATATGGAAATCTGATTTCTCTGATAGGATTTTTTGGTTATTTCCTATAACTCCAACATAAACAAAGGGGAACAACTATTATTATTATTTATTTAGACTACTAGGAAAAAAAATGAAACAATTATTTATTTTTCCATTAAACTAACCCTAAACCCCGTCTTTTTTTTCCTCGTAGATCAATAAAAATAGATAAATAATTTATCAGTCAAGAGTACTCCCTTTGTTTACGTTGGAATTATAGGAAATAACCTTTTTTCAATCAAAAATAATAAAAAATAAAAATAAAGGATTATTTTGTAAAAAGATTAACACGTTTATAAACATGATTTTAGATTTTAACTCTTTTCCTACCAAATTTACCCCATTACTACCAAATTTTCTCTGTATTTTTTTACCTGTATGATGGGATATTTTAAAGTTTACTATCTATTCGCTTCAGAACTCATTCTATTTATTAAAAAAATATTTTTAATAAAAAAAAAACATATTATCATTGTGATACGTGACACGAGCGAGAGCCACTGCCAGCGGTTTAATGTAGGATTGCAGTTGATGGAGAGACGCTGTGAGCGGCTTAAAGTTGGCAAAGAGTTAAATACCAAGGCAACTTCAACTGATTTTTCTTTTAAATAACATTCCTTTTTTTTTCTTATTCTTGCAGAGTATTATCTTAAAGGGAGATAACTCTCTTTAAACTGCAGGGACGATTATTTCCCTTGCTTAAAAAACAACGTATTACAAGCAGCAAAATGCACAATTTCAAAATCTATTCATCTCAGAACTTATTCTATTCAAATAAAGTTCTATTATTATTGTAACTAGAGTTGGTAATTTATGAGGAAGTGCGTCCCGGTCTCCTGCCTCATAAATTGCTACTGGGTGACTGTTAAAATAACGACCCAGCTCATTCTATTCAAAACTATCCATCTATCTATCTATCTCAATTTGGTCATATTTATCTATATTACTTTAAATACTAAGATTTTTTTTATTCATGTTTGTTTAATGTCTTGTTTTTAGTTTAAATAAACAAGAATTACGACAAAAAAAGAAGCGACCCCCCCCCCCAAATACATTTACTTGTCGGAAAATATCTATCTCCATTTTTTCATATCTATCTATATTATTTTGTTTATCTATCTATCTATCTCAGTCTATTCAAAACTATAAATCCATCTTCATATCTAAACATTAATAAGAATTACGACAAATTACGATAAATAAACAAGAATTACGACGAGCTGGGGTTGTTATATTGATAGTAACCGGGTAGCGGTTTTTGAGGCGGGAGACCGGGACGCACTTCCTCATAAATTACCCTGGAGTCCTTCTGCCCATTTATAATGAACTAACCATCAGTTCTTTTTGTACTTTAATCACAGTGGTGAGAGAGCCACTGTGAATAGCTTAAAGTAGGCAAAGATTTAAATATATATCAAATATTTTTGGGGAGAATAAGTGCTTAATTGAAGTCATACCTAATTTGAAAATTAATTAGTTGATAATTAATGAATTAGGCGAATATATCTGTTCAAATGTATGGCGTAAACAAGTCGAGAAAATGTCGATCTCTGTATGTACATTTCGGCATATTATGCCTCATCAGCAGAGTTATAGACAGGAGACTGCTCTGTGTGTGATTCGAACCCTATTAGGTATGACTTCAATTAAGCACTTATTCTCCCAAAAATTGTCAGCTATCGCCATCTCAAACAGATTGTTTGTTTACTTTCATATCAAATATGTATCTCTAATCTTATTCAGGACAATAAAGGATAAATATGTAATAAATCCCTTATCTATTATTAGATAATATCATCGCACTGTTTTTCAATGTGGACAAATATGTATTTTTATGTGGTTTGGAGCCCAAGACTCATCAAGGACACAGAACTCATTGAGCGAGTCCAGAGGAGAGCTACTAAATTAGTGAATAATTTAAAATCCCTTTCGTATGAAGAAAGACTTAGGAACATTGACTTACCAAGTCTGGTTTTCCAACGTACAAGAGGGGATATGATTGAAGCCTACAAATACATGCATGGTTTTTATTCAACAAACTCTGACCTACTAAACATTGCTCAAAATATCTATACAAGGGGTCATGAATTAAAACTCCGAAAAAAATCTTGTAAAGCAAACGCAAGACAAAATTATTTTAGCTACAGAGAGGTGAATACATGGAATAAACTACCTTCATCAGTAGTGAATGCCCCATCTCTAAACTCCTTCAAGGCAAAGTTGGATAATCTGTGGAATGACATTAAATATTCTGTGGATTTAAAATGAATATTTATAAGGAACAGCTGACAGGTCTCAGACCTAATATACTAGCTGAAAAGATATTATTATTATCATTATTATTATAGATATTATATTATTATGTGAAGCTCAGGGGAATTATGATTTCATTACTTTTGAATATTATACAATACTAGTACAAAATAAAAAAAAACACCCTCCGGGCGATGTAAAAATAGATTTTTGAAACATATTGCCTGAGGGGTGGGAGTAAAAAATTCAATGTCAGCGAGTTTGTACCCTAAGTAAGTAAAATCATTAAATTCATTAAAGGATTAAAAAATAAAACAATTTAAAATGTAAACTTTAAATATGTATTAAAATAAAACAAATTATATATAGATATATAATAGCAGTCATTTATTTATTAAAACTTGTTTTAAAAAACAATGAGGACTGTCTAATGTTGCATGTTCAAATTTTGAGTGTATTTATTCTATGTTATGATGATTTTTGGTAATGTGACGTAATTTTTGTTACAGATAAAAACCGGAAGCGAATCTCCATTATTAATAGATTTTGCATTATATAAGCGAAGAAAATGGGTGAATGACTTAGATGTCTTAGATGAGGGGTTCCCAACCTTTTTCAGTTCATGGCCCACTTTAAAACCAGAATTCTTTTGTGGCCCATGAAATTATCATAATAGAAAAAATAGTTCCATTTTACATAAGATATTTATTCAATCAAAATACAACCATATTGACGCACACACTTTATCTCAAGTATCTAAACTACATGTACTTTTCAGTTCCAATTTAACAACTATTTATTATCAATATTTAATTTTGCAATTTTCCTATATTTCATTAATTATCAACTAATTAAATTTAAAAAAAAAAAACATATCATGTAGAAAAAACATATCATGTAGAATTTTATTTCCTTGCCCACCACCCCCCACCGAAATTTTCTGTGGCCCATTTTGGCCATAGGTTGGGAACCACTGTCTTAGATGATCTAATAAGATCAATCATCCAGGTAGTAATACACTTTCATTTTTTGAATTTATATAATTATATATATGCGTCTGTCTATATTATATATATTATATATATATATATATATATATATATATATATATATATAATACAAACCATCCTTAAAAAAATTAATTCCCAATGCAGTACACACATTTTAAAATGCCTATAACACCTTTCTCATCAATTCTTCTCCTTCCAGCTTCCACATTAATATAATTTTTTAAAAAACTGGAACATATCACCCCTGATGATGGCACATCGAAGTGCCGAAAGTACTAGGGACTTGAACTTTAGTGGACTTATCCACAAATTCCACCCTAATATCAAAAAGTTGGCCAGAAAACTCGAAAAGATCAAAAATAAAATTGTTAAATAGGAGATGTGTCTTTTGTTTAATTCTACATTATATATATATATATATATATATATATATATTTATTTATTTATTTATAGTCACCAATACAAAGTTCGTCTTACCAGTGGTTTCGGATGTTTATCCGTCATCAGAGACGTTGACGGATAAACATCTGAAATCATTGGTAAGACGAACTTTGTATTGGTGACTTAAATAAATAAATAAATACAGCTCTGAAAGAAATAATTGAGCACCTTATAATAATTTCTCCAATAATAATAACAAAAAATTAACTAATATATTATAAAATATTAAAATTCGAAGGCAATACAATGCGTATAAAAAATAAAGACAAAAAGATGTTCTCTTCTGATGATGAAGCTCTAGCTTCGAAATCGATAAGACATATAAAACATCTTTTTGTCTTTATTTTTTACACGCATTGTATTGCCTTCGAATTTTAATATTTTATAACATACTTAACAATGCTTCAAGCAAATTACCAATTACTTTTAACTAATATATATATATATATATATATATATATATATATATATATATATATATATATCTTATTATAATGGAGATTGTGTGTTTTTCTGTCTGTAACCGAAACTAAATCACTACTCAAGTCACAATTCCCTTAGTAATTGACGTCACATTCACCATGAATTTATTTTAATTTTAATCTCAATTATTAATAAAATTGATTTACATTATTAATACTGTTAATCATATCTACATATTAATGACATGCTATAATATTTATATATAAAACAAAATAGCGGTTTACAGTGTGAACGGGAAGGCTAATTTGCATATTGATATTTAAAATGTGATTTTAATAAATATATGCTTAGTATTATTGATTTCTGTTTGGTTTTATTTTAATGAATATAAACACAAATCTCTTCAATGAATCTTAAATGAAATCCATTAACAAGAAAAAATAACTGTAATTTTATTCTTTACTTGCTATTTTAACTAAATACTTAAATTAACAATGAAAGGCGAGAGTGATGGAAGAGTAAGTTTCAGTTGTTCTATTTTTCGGTTATACTCCCTCTGTTTCAAATCTTTTTATCTGCATTCTTATTTAGTTTCATTAGCCTTTCTAATTTAATACGATATTCTATTATATTAAAACTTAAATACTTGCACCCGGAGGGTGCATATATTTGCTAGTATATATATATATATATATATATATATATTGAATTTATATATAGATTAATAAAAAATGTTTTGTTTTAGTACCTTTTATTCTTTATATATTCTTGTTTTTATGTCCGTGTTTTTGCAATAAATAATTTATTTTTCTTGCACCCGTTATTTTACAATATTAAATATATTTTCTTTATTTTAATATTCACTTCAATGTATTCGATTTTACACTTCAACTTTTTACTCGTAAATTCCTACCATAAAATGCCCAAGCCTAATTTTATGGTAGGAATTTGCGAGTAAAAAGTTGAAGATTACCTTTTGTTGTTATTTCTTTTCTTTTTGGCTTTGGTACTCTAAAATAAAAGCGTCAGATTTTAATCATCATCGACGAAAAAACAAAATTACGGTCATAAAAGGAGGATCCAATTTATGCCTAAATTGTAAAACAAACCCCCTATTTTAAAACTAAACATTCTCACAAAATAAAAACTTTTAGAATATACACATTGAAGTGAATATTAAAATAAATAAATAAAATATATTTAGTATTGTAAAATAACGGGTGCAAGAAAAATAAAACATTTATTGCAAAAATACGGATATAAAATGAGGGTTCAATTTATTTTATGGTAGGAATAAACGAGAAAACTGTTCTTCTTTACCGTAAAAGGTACCTGGTACCTCTAAAGGTATGGTGTCATTCCTAAAAGGAGGTAACCAAGCGAGTACCCAGCACTATTAGTATTTTTGTAATTAAACTATTGCAGTTCTGTAAGAAAATAACAAAATGAATGAAATTATTCTAATCAATTATTATTCTGATAATGCCATTGTGGTAATCCTTAACTTTTTTCTCGTAAATTCCTACCATAAAATAAATTGAACCCTCATTTTATGTCCGTGTTTTTGCAATAAATGTTTATTTTTCTGGCACCCGTTATTTTACAATACTAAATATATTTTCTTTATTTGTTAAAGAATAAAGAATAAAGAAAATATATTTAGTATTGTAAAATAATGGGTGCAAGAAAAATAATTTATTTATTGCAACAACACGGACATAAAATGAGGGTTCAGTTTATTTTATGGTAGGAATAAACGAGAAAACTGTTCTTCTTTACCCCTTTGACAATATCACAATTTTTCTTTCAGTATTTTTTGGCACACATGTCTGTTACCTGAACGTTGAGCCTCCCCCCTGTCTACATCCATATCATAGTACAGGCCTAAGCAAGGTTGTATGGAAGATCATCAGTTGCCCAAGCAGCAAGTCTCCCCCTTTTCACGTTTATCAAAAGGGAAGGCCAAAGTGCTATATAGTTAGTTGCAAGAACAGGATTGAAAACAATGTCAAGACACAAAATGAAACGCAAACAACCTTGTCCAGGAATTGAACCTGCATTGCCAAGTCTATTTGTTCTATTGTCCTCGCCTGGAAGATGGAACTTCCGGCTGAGGGACAAAGAGAAAGATAAAAATATATATTTAAAAAGAAAGAGAAAGCGGAAGAGAGAGAGTTTCCGGTCAAGGAAGCAGGGAGAAGATAAAGAAATATATAACAAAGGTCCGTTATCAGATCAAAAGATAAAGATGCGGAGGCGTATCTATCAATATAAAGGTGAGAAGATTTGAGTGGACACACAGAGACGCCAGCCAGCAGCCAAAAGGACACTTCACGTCGTCCCATCAGCAAACACCCCTCGGGCACTCATTGTAAGCTCTGCACCTTCACCACCTAAACACAGAAGAAAATAAAGAAGGGTCCTCTCTTTGTACATATGTATCTGTTGTTTATTGAAGTCGGTTGTAGCTGACTACTAACATAGATCGCTTTGGGTACAGGGAAAACCCCAGTACTAACGTACACAATTTAGCAGCGTGAATTTGAAGCATATTTCCTTCAATGGTAACCCTTTCAGCACCAGTTAAAATGGCTTTAAGCATTATTATTCACCTGGCAATTTTTGCTTTCTTATCCTAAGACCAACACCAAAAAAAGGATATTAGAAATTCTTCTACAAGGGACCAAAAATGTACCTACCGTGTTCCCCCGAAAATAAGACCTACCTGCAAAATAAGACCTAGCGTGATTTTTCAGGATGATTTTAATATAAGGCCTCCCCTCAAAATAATCCTTAGTTGAGTTCTAGAGCTTCCCCTACTCCTAAAAATTGATTTATAAAAGCATTTTAGCCCAAGGAATCCAGAAATGCCTTTAAAAAAAGTCTTAAAGTTAACCAATTTTACATGATCTGTGTGATGAAGTGAGGAGCTGATGGTCAGTGTGGCACTCCACCTCAGATACCAAATCAATCTCCTTGGTCTAGTGCTAGTAAAAAGGGGATAGACTCACTCCTTCCTAAATAGAAGTATCTCTATCATCGTGGATAGCTATTAACTATGAAATGCTGATTAAAATCCAGAAATGCTATAAAAAAAGTCTTAAAGTTTACATCATTAATGATTTCTGATTTGCAAAATTTTAACTGATGTTGTAGCTTCGGTTCAGAGCAAAAATAAAGCTATCTTTTTTCGTACAAATAATGTTCAATATATGTGAAATATTATAGAAAAAATTTTTTGCCATAGATGCAGTGCCACATCGGGATATTGATCTTTCTAGGAAAAAATCAGAAATCATCAATAACTTAAAATTGGTTGATTTGAATATTTTTAATAGCATTTATAGATTCCTTGGGTCAAAATGCTTTTATAAACCAATTTTTAGTAGTAGGGAAGCTCTAGAACTCATTTACAGACAAAAATAGATTACAAAAAGTCGCCATTTTTGCCAACCCCACCAAATTGACATAACAATTTTTGTAATTGGAAGCTCAAATTTTGGGGATTGTCTAATGTTAACATAGTCCACACATGGAAAAAAATTCAGAAGAATTGAAGGGGTGGGTGACAATTTTACTTTTTTTCTGGATGATTTGACATGAAAAAAAAAAAAAACTCCTATCCTTTAACTTAATCATAGGCATAGATCTTTTTACCGAAGAGGATCTGCCCTTTCAGCTGGGGCTGTAGAATACACCGACTGCACTTCTGCAGAGGGATAAGACCCCCCATCAATGGGACCACCTGTTGGCTGTGGTGGTTACCTGTGATGCGTGAGGACAAGATCCTGGTGGCTGAGCTGTTCATGACATGTAATACTCCGCTTTGGCCCTTATATAGGCTAGATGGTTGGTCAGAGAGGCCCCCGCCTGCAATCAATCGGCTGGTCACACCCATCCCTTTTTACTGGATGATTTGACATGGAATTAACCCTTTGGGACATGGCTATTACAGATGGCAGTGGTAGATAACGTGTTAAAAGGGTTTTAAATTGTGGTTTGTTTGGTTTTAACAATATAAGCGAAATAAATTCAACATTTTTTTTCTCTATTTTGATTTTTCTGAAACTCATAGTTTTAAGCAGTAAAACAAAATGGTAATTATGGAAAATGGTTGGTATTTGGAACATTGCTCTTGTTGGAATATTTTTGCTATATAGTTATTTACTAAGCTTAGCTTAGATATGGCACAAGGCCAGAAGTATGGGGCACCCAGTGAGAATCGAACTCACTAACAATGGTCAGCAAATCTACCTTGCTAACCATTACACCACGTGAGGTGCCCTAAATATACTAAGCTTAGCTTAGATATGGCACAAGGCCAGAAGTATGGGGCCCAGTGAGAATCAAACTCACTAACAATGGTCTGCAAATCTACCTTGCTAACCATAACAGCACGTGAGGTGCCCTAAATATACTAAGCTTAGCTTAGATATGGCACAAGGCCAGAAGTATAGGGCACCCAGTGAGAATCGAACTCACTAACAATGGTCTGCTAATCTACCTTGCTAACCATTACACCACGTGAGGAAGGTGTGTTGGAGGGCACAATTTAAATTTATAGACTCTTCGTGGCCATGTGGATTTAATAGGCCAATCAACACACTCAAATACGTGGTTGGTTAACTTTTTAATAGTCTTCATGAAAAGGCATTTAATTGCTCATGCTTAACACGGACAAAGGATCAACAATCAAGGATTCTGCTTAACACTGAGAACACAAGGATTCGACTCAAAACGGATCAAACTTAACGCCACAAGGGATCTCCAATGTAAAGTGCTCTTACCTGCAACCTAAAAAATGGCCACAAGAATCTTAAAACCTATTGCAGACGACAGTGGTAGATAAACAGAGGTTTGTTTGGTTTTAACAAAGTGAATCAGGAAATTTCAATAAAAAAAAAGGGGGTGGGGGGTCCCTATGCAAAACAACAATATTCAAACAATTTTAGTTTCAAAAATCTTTTTTTTTTTTTTAATGTTTCAATGAAGAAAAGGTTGATTGTTTCAAAATGACCAATATAAAAATGATGCAAATAATGAGCCAGTCCTATACAATGGCATACTGCTGGTACACAAGGTCCCTGATTCGGAAATAGTCCTCACACAATGCCCCCTCCAACTGTAGCTTCCCGGCCTCGTTTTTCTTAATCGCGACATTATTATTACAAATCAACACGCCAGCTGTGAACTCGGCCTGAATTCCAGCCTGCAAGAAAAACATCTTCAAGTCCGACAGTTTCGGTTCATTGATGAATATCGGCGTATGGCCTGGTGTTCTATGCGTGGGGACAGCTTCCAAGGTTGGCACATGGACAAGGGCCTCCTCTTCCTCTTATCATTGTCGTCATCCTTTTTGAACAAATCCATCAGCTTCTTCTTCTCCGCATCCTCGGCAGCAATCTCAGCTTTCTCAGGCTCGGTTCGGGCGCTCGTGTCCGTCTTGGCCTGCTTCAAGTCCAGCTGCCCCTCAATCCATGCAAGCTCAGCATCGCGCGCTCTCGCAAATGACAACGCAGATACAACATAGTCCTTTAACTTCACCTGGTAGATGTGACTCTCCCGTGTCGCATCCACTATGTCGCCAACGTGGGGAGCAAAGATCCGCGCTTGCCAAAGACCACCGCTACTGCGGCAGTATTCTTCCAGGCTGCCAGTAGGGTCGGGTTTTCCGTGGATAAGGATAAGTTGCCGGGGTTTGATTTGAGTTATGATTTTGCGTATTGACTCCCGTCTGACCGACCCTCAAAGTCTATATACTTGACATTGGCGTGTATCTCTAGGGTAATCGTCGACGAGACACATTTGGTAGGCACTTCTGACATGTCCTGCATAGCTTCGTCTTCTGGGACACATTTTTCCTGTGTCGTCTCCTCATCCGGGGTGGCAGATCCAGTATGGTATAATCCTCTGTACGAATTATCTCCCCGAATTCATCCCACTTCAACCGCTCCTCGTGGAACGGAAACATGGGATAGGCTTTCTTGGCTTGTTTGAAAAAACCCGACCGAGAATTACGCTCGCTTTTCATCATTAGATCATGCTTAGCCTTAGGAAGACAAGTGGCACCCTCTACCTCCATCTCCAGATCGCTATCGTCACTCGACTCCATATCTTCGGCATCTCTCTTGGCCTGTTCCTGTTTCATACGTTCCTCCGCCTCTTTCTCCTGCTTCTTCTTCACGTAGTCGTCCAAGTCGCTCCCTTCCAATTTGACCCTGCGACGCATCTCCACAGTGACCGTTTTGTCTTTGGGGTGGTCGATCAGCCAGCGGGCGAGAGTACCCGGCGACGTCCGGGAGGTCAAGATAATGCTGTTTTGGCGTTGCCGCACCATCCCATGAAAAGATCCCGCGCAAATCCGCACTGGAGATCCGGCATGCTGGCCAACACGACCTTCGGTTCCATCACCTTCGACAACTCGGCGAGATTGTGGCAGAGTTTCAGGTGCTTGAAATGGAACGGATTGTTGCGGTGATCTTCAAACGCCCGCATGATCTTATCGCTCATCCACTCGACCTGTGATTTGGCAAATTCGACAACGTTAAAACTCACGTTGTTGAGCAGGGCGAGAGAGTAGGTGGACAGACCGGACTCCGTGCTACGCCACATCTGATCTAGGAGTTGGGCAAGTTCGAGTACCCGGCCAGCTGTGTCTACGGCAATGAGGACATTACCACTGTTTCTCATCGTGGCGAGGATGGTGGTCATTAGCTGTTCGTCCCGGAGGCGTCGCCGGGACTGGACGTAATTTGAATTCAGAGAATCGGTGATCAGAAGTGACGGTCGATTGATGCTTTCCAAACGCAGCCGTTTAGATGCCGTTCTTTTTTGTGGTTATAATCCACAGCGTAGACAATCTCCTCTTCATCTCCATCTTTAACGATCTTCCAGATTGTTCCACCAATCATGTGACCAGCAGAAAGAGGGGTCACTTGCAGACCTTGGCCTTTACCTGAAAAAGAAAATAAGAATCCTGTCAGAAGTGTATTAAAAAAAAGAACAAATATGAAAAGATACACATTGGTTTGGTTGTTTATTTCTAATTGTAGCAAAAATGTCAATGCTAGCAGCACGTAGCTTGCAGGGTGGCAACTTGAAGATGCTATCGGAGCAAAATAAGAATCCTGTCAAAAGTGTAACAAAAAAGTACAAATATGAAAAGATACACATTGGTTTGGTTGTTTATTTCTATTCGTAGCAAAAAATGTCAATGTTAGCAGCACATAGCTTGCAGGGTGGCAACAAGATGACAGCCAGACAAGTTAGCAAGAAGCAAGTAAGATCTTCCACCAAGTAAATCTCTCTCTCTCTCTCTTTGATATCTCTCTCTCTCTATCACCAAAGAACTCACTCTGTACACTCTCTCACATTCTTGTTTATATATGAGTAGCAGCTGCTACCCGGTGTCACCTCAGTAGAGGTTTTTTTTTAAGTTAGTCCCGCAGATCGATTATTACTGAATCGTGAGTTGAATCTCGTGGGATGCCCCATTTAAATCCCTATGTAAAAAAAATAGACCTTGCATTGATCCAGCTACTCTGAAAAGAAATGTTAATGTCTACTATCTAAAATATTAAATGAAAAAAAAACAAATCCATGCTGTTATCATTTAAATTTTATTTTTTTTAATTATCTTCACAAATATAAATCAAACCTTCATTATTTTTGCTCAAAAACCAAGCCCTGGTGATATCTAATGTGTATATATATTTACTTTGTCGTTGTTTTATTTTCAAAGTTTCATACGGACATACATATACACACCGATTGCCCTTTATATATGTATAGATTTCATCCGGACATACATACACACCAACTGCCCTTTATATATGTATAGATTTCATACGGACATACATATACACACCGACTGCCCTTTATATATGTATAGATTTCATACAGACATACATATACACACCGACTGCCCTTTATATATGTATAGATTTCATCCAGACATACATATACACACCAACTGCCCTTTATATATGTATAGATTTCATCCGGACATACATACACACCAACTGCCCTTTATATATGTATAGATTTCATCCGGACATACATACACACCGACTGCCCTTTATACATGTATAGATTTCATCCGGACATACATACACACCGACTGCCCTTTATACATGTATAGATTTCATCCGGACATACATACACAACGACTGCCCTTTATACATGTATAGATTTCATCCGGATATACATACACACCGAGTGCCCTTTATACATGTATAGATTTCATCCGGACATACATACACACCCACTGCCCTTTATACATGTATAGATTTACGATGTCAATGTGGGTATACAACAAATGAAATGATATTAAATATTTATTTTTTTCAAATATTTTTATGGCGTTAAATTATAATATAACATTAAAAGAAAGGAAATGAATCCGACGGTATGAGTATAGATAAAAGGATATGAAAACAACACAATATGCTGTTAAAGTGAAAACATTTTATAACATATTCATGGCTAATATTCATATGAATAATTTTGAGATTTTTATAAAATCATATTGTTCTGTATTAGCTATGAATATGATATAAAATGTTTTCACTTTAACAGCATATTTTGTTGTTTTCATATCCTTTTATCTATACTCAATATATGAATTCCATTGTGAAAATTGTTCTTACATAATCTATTCCACGATAAAAGCCTGTTTCTGTTCAGAATGCTTTTGCAGTTGACTTCACCCATGCTCATGTCACTCGTGCTGACCAATCTGGTTTGCTTAATTTCCTATCATACTGTTAGTTTAGATAACGATCCGATGCAATTAATTCGAATACTGTTCAATTAATAAAGAAAAGACTGAAGCTTGCAGTTAATTATTGTCCAAAACACTGAAAAATCAATTGCCTCTTATAAAACAGATTTGCAAGATTCTCAAACGGCTAATTTGTCTCAGAAAAATGTATATGTTTACGTTGTGTGTCACTTCCTGTGAGCGTCCAATGGTCATGTCCAATTAGCTTCACCTATTACATGGAAAGAGAAACCAATAAAGCTTTTACTTATAATAATTTGACACTATTGATTAATAAAATTATAACAAATATATAGGCAATTCATGTCTAGTTTCAAGCAATCCAAACATTCACTGTTGTAAAGGAAAAGTCAATATAATAAGTCCTCAATATACGACTATTACATTGGAAAAATAGAGTTTGATTATCAAATAATATTAAACATTTCTTTTTTCTTTTTGAGATACGTTTATGAGGATAAATTATAATATACATAGAAAATTGCAAATCGGTCGGAAAATAAGAGTGACCCAGAAAAAACAGAACCCACAAATTTCGTAATAAAACTGTTAATTTTAACTAGGGTAGGGTTAGGGTTAGTTTAATGGGAAAATAAATAAATAATTTGGGTTCTGTTTTTTTCTGGGTCACCCTGTAATATGTTTTAATTTTCGACTGATTTGCAAGTTCGGGTTCTGTTTTTTTTGGGTCACCCTAATTTTCCGACCAATTTGCCGAAAATGTTACATAATAATTTTGAGCATTATAGATTGAGGATTTCAGGTCAAAATTCAAAGCAATCCAACTAATAATTGGTATAATGGTAACTACAATGCAAAGAGTTTGCAATACATTACTATTGCAGGAATCGCAAGACTCCAGGTTCAATACTGGTCCTCGCCAATTCAGCGCATGAGTAGCACAGCTTGGGTTAATTTGATCTGTGCAGTAAAGTAGGAAATTTATATTAAGTGTGATGCTCCACATCTGCAAAAAACAATTTCCTGGTCAAGCACTAGTGTAGAGAGGATAGACTCCCTCACTGTGCAGCTGATACCGACAATATGCCACTCTGCCAACTTTACTCACTTTTACTATTCTTTTCATTATTCTCTTAGTCTTTCATTCCTCTTATTCTTTCTTCATAGATACAAAAACCAATCCCCTGTTCTAGTGCTCGTGAAAATGGGATAGACTCCCTCACTGTCCAGCTGATACCGACAATAGGCCAATCGACTAACTTTACTTTTTACTACTGTAAAAACCAACACCCTTGTTGAGAAATTTTAGTATATAAGGTGTGTGCTAGATCCCCGCTCATACTTATAGACTAGGCGAGATCATGTGATTTATTCCTTGGCCAATCACTGGCAGTACTCTGAGGCTGATACAATACTTAAGCGACCCTATAGGTCATAATTACTGCAGTCTTCATTGACGACGGACATAGGATTAAATCACTGGACCTTTACCAATACGCAGGATAGGACTTATACGCTTACCAAAGGATCACCAAAGGATTCCATAACATAGGACTTTCTTTAAGCCCTCAACTGGCCAAGGATGGCAAAAACTTTACAACCCATACACAAAACAAAGCCAATTTAACACCCACCAAGGAATCGCATGGTCCAGGTTCAATATCAGTCCTCACAAACTCAGCACATGAGTACCATACTTGGGTAATTTGATCTGTGCAGTAAAGTTGAAAACCTGATCTGTGCAGTAAAGTTGAAAACCATAGCTTGGGTCTGATTGTGCAGTAAAGTTGAAAACTGACGGTAAGTGTGGTGCTCCACCTCAGCAAAAACCAATCTCCTGGTCAAGCGCTAGCGAAAAGGGGATAGACTCCCTCACTGTCCAACTAATACCGACAATAGGCCACTCCGCTAACTACCATAAAAACCTAAAGCCTAAAACCCATATAGAACACAAAGCCAATTTAGCCCTTTTTGGCATTAAATGACCCACAGAAGTTAATATACCTTTAAACAAAACTCAAACTCACCTTTTAAACTGACTGTCTGACTGTACTTTAACTGAGTTATTTTATCGAATGCAGCGTCGATGTCGTCAAGGGTGAAGATGTCAAAATCTTCTGTATTATGTCTCGACTGATAGAGATCGTACATAAACATCTGGCCCATCTTGTAGACAGGGATCGTGGCAAACACGGGGCAGGAGAGGCCACATTTGCCCACCATGTAAGGCAAGGCACCAAGGTGATTGTGGTCAGGGTAGCTGAGCAAAACGGCATCGATAAGATGGGCGTGCCGTTTACCTCGCGAATGTATGTCATGTTGAAGTCCTCGTTCCAGCCACAGTCGAGCAGAAAGCGAAACTCGTCCACTTGCAGGAGGTAGCAGGGCGGGGACTCATCGTACGCACCGGAGAAGACTTGTAATTTTACAATGGATGTCATATTGACACGTTCAAAGGATTTTCTCTTTCTGCGGTTTCTTTATTGGAAATTGTAGAAAAATCTGGAATTAAAAAAAATGATAAATGATAAAAAAAAAAATAAAAAAAAAAAAAAAAATATGAGTCAAGGTAAAAAAAAGTCATACATAAATATAAAAGGTGAACATTCTAGTTAAAATAGAACATTAGGTTTATAAGTTCCCAAAATTCACTCTGAATTGTCCAATTGGACACATGGATGTGCTAATATATCTTATTATAATGGAGATTGTGTGTTTTTATGGCTGTAACCGAAACTATATTACTACTCAAGTCATAATTCCCTTAATTATTTACGTCAAATTCTCCATGATTTCATTCTTTAAACCTTCAGTTATTAATAAAAATTGTTTTACATTATTAATACTGTTGACCATATCTACGTACTAATAAACATGCAATTGTATTTATATATACAACAAAATAGCGGTTTACAGTTTGAACGAGAAGGCTAATTTGCATATTAATATTTAAAATTTTATTTTAATAAATATGTGCTTGGTATTATTGATTTCTAATTGTTTGGTTTTATCTTAAGAAATATAAACAAAAATCTCGTGGATAATCTTAAAAGAAATTTATTTACAAGAAGAAATAACTGTAATATTATCCTTTACTTCCTATTTTAACTAAATAGTTAAATTAGGAAAATTTACCAATGAAAGACGGGAGTAATGGAAAATGATGGAATAGTTCGTTTCAAAGTTGTTCTATTTTTCGATTATACCCCCTCTGTTGCAGATCTTTTTATCTGCATTCTTAGTCAGTTTCATTAGCCTTTCTAATTTAATATGATATTTTATTATATAAAAATTTAAATACTTGCATCCGGAGGGTGCATATATTTGCTAGTATATATAATGGCTGTCAACTCGTGATTCGAGTAAGACCATTTCCTGCTTTTTTTTTTTTTTATCATCATATTTATATGCCAGTTGTATTTGACTCTCCATTCTGTGTTTTCTCAGATGACTCACCAGGCCAGCCCTGGAGAGACATACTCTTCCACATAAACCACGTGTTGGAACTTCTCCACTTTGAATGTTGCTTGGCTGAAAATTACCCTTTCTAATTGACCGTTTCAGTTTTTGGTGTTTGATTCGGTTGGACTCAAATTCTTCCACAGACAGGTAGATAGTGGCTCTCCAGCTAGGTCTATTACAAGCTAGCTTCTCCCAGTCCTCAACAGCAATAGCAGTGTTCTTCAGAGTTTCCTTGAGGCAGTCCTTAAACCTCAATTTGGGTTTGCACTGATGACGTATATATATATATATATATATATATATATATATTACCCACCCCTCCGCACAAGCAGGATGTGACACAAAGTCAATTTCTTAAGCAGAGTTTAACAGGTTAAAATCTCAATATAGTTATTTACTAAGCTTAGCTTAGATGTGGCACAAGGCCAGAAGTAGGGGGCACCCAATAAGAATCAAACTCACTATCAATGGACTGCGTGTCTAGCTTGTTAACCATTACACCACGTAAGGTTCCCAGTGATCAATATAAGTGACTCTATACTAGAATAACACTGTGGCAACCTCATGGCAAATACTGACTAACTGATCAACCCCCACCCCAGAGATGCTGATAGGTACACATCCTGCGTCCCTGAGGCATAAAAATCTAAAAGGACACAGTAAAATCATATCCATGCATCCCAGTGTTTTTCTTTTTTCTTTCCCCACCATTTCAAGCTAACAGTAAATACATTTCAATAGATTCTTAGAAACGAATTACACAGGATAGTTTAAAAGGTAGGAGTTAGACGGCTTAAGTTGGGACCCATAAATTTTCCCGGGGACTCATTCAAAGCAAATATGTGCATCCCAGGACGCACTAAATCAAAAAGCTATAAGCATCACTGCAAATACATAAAATTGGGATTTACGATAAGAACGGGTTAGGGTGCATTTTGAAAGATATTTACATAGCAAATTAATCCCCCCTCCTTATAATTAACGAAAAACAATATCTCAAAAACAGTTCCTTTACAATGACTAGATATTATGAGAAAAAGTATTGGTTTCTTTAATGGCATATCAACCTTCATGGGTTATTTAATGCCAAAGCTACCCATATAGAAGAACAGTAAAGTAAAGTAACCTAATGTCGGTATCAGCCAGACAGCAGAGTGCTCCATCTTTGGGAAGGGCTGCCTGAGTTTTACAAGTATTCCTAAAGTAAAGTCGGGGCGGCCTAATGTCGGTATCAGCCAACAGCGAGGGAGTCTATCCCCTTTTCACTAGCGCTAGACCGAGGAGATTATTTAGCATCTGAGATGGAGCACACACTACCATCAGCTCCTTACTTTACCGCACAGATCCCTGTGCTACTCATATGCTGAGTTGGCGGGGGCCGGTATTGAACTAGGAACCTTGTGGTTTCTAGTCGAAAGCTCTACCGACTGAGCTAACCCGGTCCTACGTTTTTTAAACAGATCTGTTTGACCCATAGTTGGGACCCTAACAGATACTACAACTCCAGGTCAGAGTGGACCTGGGAGTAATTACAATAAAGGGTACTTAACACTCCTCAGATCTCTTGAACTGAAGCCTCTGATGTAATTTAGTGTCATCCAAGAGACCCCTATTGGGGAGGGGGTCTTACCACTCTGCAGGGACACAGTGTATTCTAAGCCCACCAACAGGACAAAAAAAATAACGGGTAGGATGTGACACAGAGTAGCAAGTAGGGGGGGGGTGCATAAAAAGAATTAACAGTATGTTTATAAAATATTTGCAAACTTTTAAAAGGATGATAGTCAATTACAATCCACAATCTCGATACAAATAATAAATATTAGCTAAACATACTTTCTAGTTTAATTCTAATAGAGACTCGTCTTACTTTAATGAAGGTATTATGATTGGTTGGTTTAAAAAATAGAGAAGTAATCAAATACCAACAAAAAAGAGACCCAGTCTCTACTGGGCTAAACTTGCAAATTGGTCAGAAAATTAAGGTGACCCAGAAAAAACAGAACCCACAAATTTTGTCATAAAGCTGTTAATTTTAACTACAGGGTGGGTTAGGGTTAGTTTAATGGGAAAATAAATAAATGATTTGGGTTCTGTTTTTTCTGGGTCACCGTATACAGGGTGACCCAGAAAAAATAGGACCCACAAATTTTGTAATAAAACTGTTAATTTTAACAGGTTTAGGGTTAGAGTTTAGGGTTAGTTTAATGGGAAAATCAATAAATAATTTGGGTTCTGTTTTTTCTGGGTCACCCTGTAATATGTTTTAATTTTCCGACCGATTTGCAAGTTTAGCCCTCTACCGTATATTTAAAATTAATAACCTTTATTCTTCTTTAAAGAATTACTTATATCTGTTAAAATATTTTAAACCTATTTAAACCTGAAATCCTATGAAATAGCAGAGGTGGTCACAACTAGAATAGGCTTAGTCCTAATTAGTGATCATCCACACATTTGTTGTGTTTTTTGTTTAAAAAAATAATGTGTAAAATAAACATATTTCTTCTTCATCATCTTCTTAATATAAGAAAAATTTAATAAATATTTTCGAATTTAAATTATAAAAAAAAAAATGAAAACGTAAAATATATGTATTTATTTGGATAGTACCCGTAAAAAATATTATTTACATGTGGATGGGTATTAGGATCGACAAAGGGAAATATATGTGATTTCTAGCTATAATTAATTGTTAAATTGTGAATACGAAATTATAGACAGGCAGAAAACGAAGAAGAAGAAAATATCACTGATTATTTTGAATGTATTTTTTTAAATTTTTTTAGTTCGAATATTTACTTATCGTAGAAACGAACATTATTTATTTATTTACATTACATACATATGGACCGGAACTTCTGCTAAAATCAGTTGTATCTCTATATTCAGTGAAAAATAATAATAATAATAATAATAATAATAAATAATAAGATATACACAAAAAATATTTAAAATGTACGTGCGAATACATATGGTATATTATGTGTGGAAAAAAAAATCTTAATCAATAAAACGTGGTTTGTTTTTTTTAAAAAAAAAAAACTAAATAACTAAAAAAAAAAACCGGGTTTTCAAACTTACCCGACTTCCTTCAGGTTGTCGCACGTGAACGCAGAACCGTAGCTAAGAATTTAAGCAAATTGGAATGATTAAAAAATGCTATAATCACATCAATGCAAATATAAACACCACAGCTTTCCTGGATCTGGAAATTCGACCACTTTTTTTTTTTTTTAATTTCCAGATCATCCAAATATAAAAATAGTCATCTTTCAATCCACGAGAAACAATGCTTCCTCCATCTTGAAATTTCGCCGACTAACATAAGTTACCTCCCTTGCTGAAAATATTAACGCTCTCCTGACAATCTATGGAATACAATAGACGCCATTTTTTTTAAAATCTGGTTTATTGGTAGAGTTGTCAAAAAAAGATTTTGTCGATTAAAAAAAATCGGTAATTTATGAGGAAGTGCGTCCCGGTCCCCTGCATCCGAAATTGCTGCCCGGTGAATTTTAAAATAACGACCCCAAGCTTCTGCAAGTTTCATTGTGTTAAATATAGGGGGAGGTAAATTTCACGGGGTAAAATAATGTTACCTATTGTTTATCTATCTATCTATCTCAGTCTATTCAAAACTATCCATCTTCATATCTATCTATCTATCTATTAAATACTAAGATTTTCTTTTATTACGATAAATAAACAAGAATTATGACAAATTACGGTAAATAAACCAGAATTACAACAAATTTCTATAAATAAACAAGAATTAAGACAAAAAGAGACCCCGCCTCTAAAATACATTTAACGCCCTAAAGTTGGTTGTTTTCTTTCAAGTAACACCGATGTGGCGCCGAAGCTTGGGGTCGTTATTTTAAAGTTCACCGGGCAGCAATTTCGGAGGCAGGGGACCGGGACGCACTTCCTCATAAATTACCAAAAAATCTTTTAACATTTAAAAATCAAAGCTATCCATACAATACATAATTCTGCGGTAATGATGATCTCGACCTAACATTTAAACTGTAATCAAAAGTTTTACAATGTTCATCATAAAAAGACTTAATAGTCAGTTTTGGCGATTTTACAAGCATATTTTTTTTACATTGATACAAATCACGTAGATAAAAGAGAAGTGTCAATTTTAAGTTATAAAGTTTCATACATAAAGAAAACCCTCTTAAAAAATATTCATTATAATAATTCATGACAAAATTAAAAACATTTCTCTCACCCCTCAGACACACACACACACACACACACACATATATATATATATATATCTATATATATAAAAGGAAGTTTGGTATGTACGTGTCGACTTATAACTCACAAACGAGAGGTCATTCAGATTTGAAATCTCGCGTACTACTTGATATGCTTATAACTAAGAAACACTCAAAAAAAATGTTTTTTTTTTTGATTTTCAATAATTAAGCGATATAATTCAATAATTAACAAAAAATAAAAAAAAACAGTCTAAACGAGTTTTGTTTTAAACTTCCCAGACAGAAGACTCCGTCGCTGTATGAAAGAAAATACGAATGTTCATTTAAAAAAAATAAAAACTACAGTTAAGCTGACACGCCCATCCATCCCGTCTCCCGTCTCCCGTCTGCACAATTCATCTTTGAAGTAGCGTCAACACAATTCCAAACTAACAAAAAAGACACTAAAAATTAAAAAAAAAACAAAAAAAAACCTTCCACCCCACTCATTGGTACAGGCTTGATATTTGAAATGAGTACATCCCAGCACCCACCTCAAATAATTTTTATTTACTTAGGATTTGAACTTCTACGCATATGGTCGTAGAAAGGCAAATGATACTCATATATATTTTAAATCGATTATATGCCGAAGTCATGTTTGTTTTATTCATTATTACTTATTCAAAGTTTTTGTCATATGTACAAAACAGTTTTTGAAAAATAGAATTATATTTCAAAATGCTCAAAATTTAAGGATTACATTTTTATTTAATTCTATAAATTATGTTCATCTTATTCTCTCTCTCTTTCCCACTCACTACCTGGTGTTAAATTCTTTTTAGCCCGGTCATGGACCGGGTACTTTTGCTAGTATTATATAATTTGCATGTGTGTGGGAGGTGAGAGAAATGTTTTTAATTAGTCATAAATAATTATGATATTTTTGAAGTGAGTAAAACTAGTAAAAATCAGTTTTCCTGGTTGTGTAGTCAAGACTAAAGAACCCTGTCTGCCCTATTATTTACTTATAGCTGGAGGGACAACTGGTATATTTGTGGTGTGCTCGAAGTTAATGCTTTGAAAGCAGAAATGAATGACGAAAATAAATGCTTTGCGCATGAGGATAGGCACAGCTAGAGAGAAAAATAGAAATATTAAATATGATAATTTTGATCAATTGTTATAAATAACAGGCCAATCGAAGAACAAGTCAGAAAGAACAAATATGCTTGAATACTCCACGTCTCTCGATTTAAGAAATATTTGCCTACTGCTGAAGGTATTAAAAACTATATCTCTCTCTCTCTCTCTCTCTCTCTCTCTCTCTCTCTCTCTCTCTCTCTCTCTCTCTCTCTCTCTCAGTAACTTCACTGCTGATTTGATTTTTTAACATTACCCTTTCTTTCTCCGTTGAGTCAATTCAACACCTTCTTATTATCTTATTACGTGAACATTTAAAAAAAAACATATTCTGCAGGACTTTGATCAGTATTCTTGATTATTGTAATCTTTTGTTTCAATATACATATTACTTGTTGAATTTATGAGTTTCTTTGTTTTTCTGTCTTAATATATGTGACCTTATGGTGTGTTGATTGTTATTACCTATATATATATATATATATATATATATATATATATATATATATATATATATATATATACATCCCATATATATATATATATATATATATATATATATATATATATATATATATATATATATATATATATATATATATATATATATATATATATATATATATATATACATCCCATATATATATATATATATATATATATATATATATATATATATATATATATATATATATATATTATGCACCCTTTTGCTTTGCTGATTCATAAGTACAATTTTTTCATTTACACCGTTAACATCCGTTTGTTTGTTAGGGGTTAGGGTTAGGGATTAGGGTTAGGGTTAGGGGTTAGTTTTATATTAAAAAAAACCCTCTAAAAATCGTCTGTTAACAAACAACCGGATGTTGACGGTATAAATGAAAAAATGTACTTATGAATCAGCAAAGCAAAAGGGGTGCCTAAAGGTCATGTGGTCCGATTTTTTTTATTTTTAAACTCATTTTTTAAAAAAAAACATTTTCTTTAAACTCATTTATTTAACTCATATAGAGGACCCTTACAGGTTCTATCATTTTGGGTCAGAGTGTGCCTGGGAGTGATGAAGAGGTACTCCACTTTCCCCAGAGCTCCAGAACTGGAACCTTACCATCAAATAGAGTTTAACATAATATCTAGGACACTAAGATCTTCAGTCATCGCCTTCTAGCACATATATGATAAAAAGGGTTGGGGTTTACCACAAGGGCAATAGGGTTGGGACAATTATATAGGTGCTAGGGCTTGATATGACTAACTGATTGGTTGGAGGGGGCCCTTCCGACCACCATATGTGGAGCGTTGCATGTCATCCACCTGGATTCCTTCCATTGGTCTCCACCCACATCCAACAGGTGGCTCCATTGGGGAGAGGGTCTTACCCCCCTATAGAGGTGCAATTGGTGTTTTCTAAAGCCCTAGCCAACAGGGCTACACCTTTCGGGTCATTTAATGCAGACATTTTTGATAACGCAAAGAACTCAGGTTGCCTAAGGTACTCGCCGTTGCTTTTTTTTTTGTGGTCACCCAATTAAATATTGAACCAGCTCATTGTTGCTTAACTTCAATTTTAAGTTTTGTTTGGTTGGTTGTTTTGCTTTACAGTGTATTAACCCTTTAGAGCCAGTTTAGCTCAGTTGGTAGAGTGTCCTGCTGGGAACCTCAAGGCTCCTGGTTCAATACCGGCCCTCGCCAACTCAGCATATGAGTTGGACAGGGATCTGTGCGGTAAAGTAAGGAGCTGATGATAGGTGTGGCGCTCCATCCCAGACGCGAAAACAATCTCCTTGATCTAGCACTAGTGAAAAGGGGATAGACTCCCTTGCTGACTGGCTGATACTGACTTTAGGCCACCCCGACGACTTTACTTACTTACAATTTGAAATAAAAAATACTTTACTTACTTACAATTTGAATTAAAAAATACTTCTTTATCTAAAAAAATAAATAAAATAAGCTATTCATTATAAAATTAAGTCATTCATAAATAATTTGATGAAAATTTCATGAAAATCGGACAATTCCCTGATTTTTGGTAATTGTTTTAAATTTAAGAAAAAAATTAAATTTTTTATTATCTCCCCTTACCATATTTGGACATACCTACTTTCATTAGTATCAGGTCTACGGAACGCCTTGCTGATGTTGACAATAAGAGTCGTTTAAATAATCTTACCTAAATTTGATTTTTGTAGAATAAGAATATATTTACTTTTATTAATTCATTTCATTAGTTTAAACATAAATATTAACTAAGCTGAGAATAAGCGAACGTCTACCTAAGCATTATTTTTACACGTTTGTACACCCGTAGAATGCCCTTTAAAGCCGGTGTTGTTATTATAAAAGCCGGTTCAGATATAATTAGAAATAACACAAATAAGTATGAGGAAATTACTTTTTCATTTTTAATTCTATGAACTCTTTTTTCAATCATTTTAGCACTAAAAATTTATTTATTCATCTTGAGTCTTCAGGAAAAATACGAAATTGCGGCTAAAGTAACTTTGCGTACTTTTCCCGTAAACGCGCGAAACATGTCTTACGATCTGAACACAAACAATGTACACAAAGAGGAAGAAAGGTTGGTAAATTTATTAAAATGGATATTTTATTTCTTATTTTTGTAATGATATGAGTCAGTTATATCAATACTAATATTTAAAATATAAACCGGCGATTATTGTGTTGGTAATAATGACGATTTAAAAAATCGCTATTATTACTCGATCAATCTAATTTAGGGACTGGCAAAAACAAATCGGATACTAAGAGTTTTAAAAGCGAATTAAGAATAATTAAATCTATTATTTAAGGTTAAACTTATCGATTTGTGAAAAAAAGAAAATATAATTACATATGCAGTTTATTTTAAAAAGATTTAAAACTATTTGTTTTGATCAATTTCGACGCGATCCGCCAGTTTGGCTGTTTTTCAATGGTTTTAGGCGCTTGTTTACAATTTTAACGTAACATTTGGGATGGAAAAAAAATTACCAAAAATCAGGTAATTATCCGATTTTAATGAAATTTTCAGTATTGATTTAACAATAATGACTTTTATAATGCATCACTTATTTTATTTCAAAACTTTAATTTAGTATTTTTGCTATGAAAATGAATATATAAAATTCATTTAAAATAAAAATTTCGGATTTTAAGTTTAAAATGTTATATTTTTAGATTCTAAAAATAAATATCTATTTTTTTTAGCATTATAAAGATCATTCATTGATAAATAAACACTGAAAATTTCATTAAAATCCGATAATTCCCTGATTTTTGTAAATTATTTTCTTTAGGGGGGCTAAAGTCATTTTGTCAAAAACGCATTTTAGGCTCAGTTTGCCAGTCCCTAAATTCTAATTGATTAGGAAGTCATGTTTTAACTTAAATCGGTAAACTGTGAATTCAGGGGTGTAAATTTTTACCATACATTTAAAAAAATTAAAGGACAGCATTAATTGATATTGTATAAATTTAAAGTTGTTGAGTAGTGATTCAGTTCTTATATACTTTTTTTGACCTCAACGTTATTTAAAGGAACTGAGATTATAAACTTATCAAGTCCTACACTGAAATAAACTGAAAATTACTATTTGCTGGTAATTATGCCGAGTATTTAACGATATTTCTATTTCAGAGTAATAATATAATAAAAAAAAAAGTTAAAACAGTCCACCTTTGTAGTTCTGAGGTTAAAAAAAAAAAGTGTAAACTGAATCACTATGCAACAACTTTAAATCTATACAACATCAATTAATGCTGTCTTAATTTAAAAAAAACAAAAAAACTTATTAATGAAAAATTTATTAAGTCATATTTTCCTTTGAGTTTCATTTTTATTAAAAGAATTTATCCCAGTTTAGAAATTAAAAATATTGGACTTCATTTCATATTCCACTACATCTGTCTAGTAGACTATGGTAAAAATTTACAACCCTGAATTCCCAGTCTGTCCTTAAATTTGTAATATGAATGTTCTCTGGGGGGTACAGTTAAGTCCGACGATTTTACTCTCCCAGCAATGCTGCACTCTTCTCACCAATACTATCAAAGGTCTTGTCTCTCGTCCACTCGTCACCACGGCCAAAATGCTACTGCCAGCTTTCTTCTCGGTTTCGTCAGAGCTGGTCAAATAAATACACAATTACAGTGTTCATCCGGGCTCCTTCCTCTGACCAGCACATGCGACACTAATCAGCATGCGTCAATCCTTCACATTCTGGCCACTCTGGATAGTTTAGTCATTCCCATGTGTCGGGCCACGACTCATGATCAGGAGAATGAGATATGGTTCATTCTCTTATTAGATGCCGATAAGCACGTGCTGGGAAGGATTCTATTGGCATCTAGCAGTATCTGCTGCTGATTATTCTACTGAGCTTTCTGGCACACTAATCATTGGCTACTTAGATATTCTTGCGCGGACTAAAGGATGATATACACAGGGATATTGACTTAAAGGATAACTATACCAAGGACTTATTGACTAAGCATAATATTATAAGGACTTATGACTTTTACTTCTTATTTATCTTTAAGTTCTTTTACAACTGGCAAGGATGGGCCATGATACTTAACACCTTTTTTCGTTTCTTGTTTGACGAGAGAGGCCAGGTCGCAGATTTTTTTCTGACAAGCTCCTTGTGTTGATGTTGATTGTGCAACGTCTTCATGTTCTCTTGCAGACATCATTTCATAGTGAAAATTGTAGCTGGGCAGGTTGGTTATGGCAGGATGAGTTGCGCCCAAGCAGCAGATCTCTCCCACCACTAATTTATTATATAAATATATGAATAATTATATAAATAAGAAATCATTATAATAGACATGTTTTATTTAATATTATTATATATATTAATTATTATTTTATTATTTTATTATTTATTTATATTATAATTATATATTATTATTATTATTATATTATTATTTATTTTTTTAATAGGAAATTTTGGTAGTGTTATTGTTTACACACGGAGGGACAGATATCAGGGTGGGTGGTTACATTCCAAATGGTGTTTGCGTTCGTTCACATGATGGATTGCGTCCTTATACTATTTGTGGCTGAGACTTCCGCAAGAAACTCTGGGACGAGATAAAGGGCGGCAAAGGTTGAAAATCAGAAGGTCTGGGGGTCACATCCCGGTAAGTGTTTTTATTTTTATTTCCATTTTATTTTTATTTTTATTTTTTATTTTTTTAATTCTTATTTTTTTAATTTAAATTTTTTAAATTTTTATTTTTTAAAATTTTAATTTTTTTAAATTTTAAATTTTTTTAAAATTATTTTTAAATTTTTTTTTTAAGAGTTCAGCTAAATTTACTAGCTGAAGTATCATTCTATGCAAGGTAAAACAGGATACATCTGGTTATAGTGAGATGGAGGCGGTGGGATAATGGTTAGTCGTAGGAAATGAACTCGGTCAACCCGAGTTAATCCTGGACGAAACTGCTTGCATTTCATATAGTGCTAATACCCTGGGAAAGGTTGAAATCCAACTATTACCCTCCAGCTATGGGTAAGTGTAGGGTCGATGGGCTCTTCAACCTTGGTAGGCACCTGTCTAGGAGAGGAACAATCTGAATTACACTGTTTTACAACTTACTTAAGAAATTGACCTTGTGTCGTATCCTGTGATGTGGAGGGGTTGGTGTATATATATAATATATATATTATATTAAAGTAAATGAAGTGAATCCGACAGTATGAGTTAAACATTTTTAGAAAAACACACAATGATTGTTATAGTTCGCTGACGAATTCTGTTTCGACCTTTTTTAAAGCGGTCTTCATCAAGACGAAATTTTGTGATGGAAGACGGATAAGTAAACGCGTTCAAAACAAGAAGTGTACAAACGAACGTTCTGTTGGAGCAGAATTTAAATTTTGAAAATGGCTATTTGTTTAAAATAAAATAAATTTAATTTTTAAAAATCGAAGCATTATATCCAAGAAAACTCAAAGGTTTGTTGTAAACGATTTCACATTACAATCTTTTGAAATTTTCCACTTCTTCAATCGTGCTGTGGACTTTTACTTGCTTTTTTGTGGCTGGAATCATGAACATTTTTTGATTACTTTTTTGATAAATTTTTTTATATATTTTACAACAAAAGTTAATTATGATTGATTTTAATGGCATGTCACCCTCTAGGGTTATTTTTATGCCAGGGAAGTTAGGGAATCTTCATTATGTTATATATTTACATTTTTTTGTGTTGTGGTTTCTGAGAACTTTTTCATTTTTTATTTTTTTGCACAGTTATATTATACTCAAGTTTCCTATTTATAAACATAATATACAACAGTTGTTGGTTTCAAGTATTTATTTAAATCACAATAATATCACACAGTTGTATGGTTTCAAGTATTCCTATTTAATACAAATATAACACAGTTGTATGGTTTCAAGTTATTCTTATCTACACAAATAATTATACAAGAGTTGTATGGTTTCAAGTATTCTTATCTAACACAATAATATACACACAGTTGTATGGTTTCAAGTATTCTTTCTAACACAATAATATACACACAGTTGTATGGGTTTTAAGTATTTTATCTAACACTAATAATATACACCAGTGTATGGTTTCAAGTATTCTTATTAACACAATAAATCCACAGTTGTATTGGTTACTAAGTATTCTTTCTAACAACAAAATATAATCAACAAGGTTGTATGGTTGACAAGTATCTTATATATAACACAAAAATATACTTCTATTTTTGGATTATTCGGACATTGTCTCATTGTTATCTATACATGTTTTCGGACGATGTGCTCCAGACCTTCATACAGGTATTTCTTGTGGACTCGGACCCTTCTTTTGAGGATCTGGAACTTCTTCTTGTTGTAATCGGGAGCCATCACAGGAAGGACTTTGGACGTGACCTTATATCATGGGGTTCAATAATGAGATGAAGACAATGTCGAATAATACTAATTATCAGCCTCATCTTAAATGTTGGAGAATAGAATATAACAAGTTGGTATGGTTTCAAGTGTTATCTAATACATATTATATGGGTTTTTGTTTTTTTTTTTAAGGTTACTCATGAAGGTGGTGTGAGGAATGGACTTTGATGAGGAAACATAACTTTTGGTTGCCAATTGGGGGAGCTCAACATATTGAAGTGTTGGTGATGGGGGCATGCCTAATAAATGAGATCCGTTGCCCTTTTCAAACCAGCGAACTTACATTTTCAGCCCAGACCAAGAAAAATGTTTTTGTCACGGACACGAGAAATGCTGTCTGGAAGTTTGAAATGGCAAGAAAATGGAAGAAACAGTTTTGTGAGAGTTAAAATTTAAATATTATGTAAAAATACCTCACAAAACAAAACCAAAAAACCAAAATTTGAATTGAGAAAAAAAAAAAAAAAAAAAAAGAAAATTTTAAAAATAAATTTGATTAAGAAGAAATATTTGAGAATCAAAAAACAAAAAATCAAATTTAATTCTCTTGATTTTAAGAAAGATTTGTTATATTTTATTTTTTTTTCTTTATTTCTTCTTTTTTGTTTTTTTGTTTTAAGTTAATTGTCTCCTTCCAATATTTCTGGCTTTTTTTTTTTTTTTTTTGTTGGAATTTCTGAGGGGGGATATGCTGTTACATTATAACAAGTTCTATCTTGATTTCTTTTTTGGGTTCTTTCGCAGAAATGGCGTCCAGCTCTGTTTAAAAAAGCTAAGCGGTGCTAGCTTAAAAACAACTGCCCTACTAATGAAGTCCCTAGCTGAAATAAAAAAGAATATCTGAATATTTTGATTTTTTTATTTGTAATTGATGTTGAAATAAATATATTAAAATGAAATAAAAATACGTAACAAAATGTTTTGATTCTTATTTGTATTGGATAGTCGAAAAAAAAAGATATTAAAATAAAATGAAAATACCGAAGAAAAAAAATTTTTGTTAAGCAATTGAAGGCGTTTTTATCATACAAATTCTTTTTTTTTTCTTTTTTCTTTTTTTTTAAGTGGTTCGAGACGTTAAAAGTAAGCCATATTTTTTATTGACAGCAGTAATGTAAATATTTGCCCCCACCACTTTAGATATTCTAAAAGAGGGGGAGGTTTAAAAATATTTACATTTACTGTCAAAAAAAGAGTGGGAGGGGGTAAATATCACATTGGACTTTTGGGGATACACCCTTAAGGCATGGTTTGTTTTTCAGCAGGCACTGGCTTAGTAGGACTTAATCATTCGTAGGGCAGGTTGATATTTGAGCTCGACGTTTAATTTTTTTAAGGCAGTGGCAGGATGCATTTCTGGAAAAAAAAAATATATATTTTTTTTTTTTTTTTTTTTTTTTTTTTCATTTACCCACTGTAATTCATGGTACTCTTTTTGTTGGGATGGTCGAAGGTATACGTTGATATTTTTATTATAAAGATTTATCTACTTCATAAAAATATATATATTATAATGATTCACTTTTTTCTCTAGCTTAAATTCTAAATATACTTTGGTGAGATTTTTATATATTAATGTGTGTCAAATATAACGAAATAAAAATATAATTTATAATGTAATTTAAAATATTTTAAATTTTTCACTCTTCAATTCTTATTATTAATTAATTTTGAATCCGTCCATTTGAGGGTGTTCTCATCATGGCGTAGTGGCTAACATGCAAGACTGCAAGAGCACTTCATATTCTAGGCTTATTCTTCAAGGCAACCCTTTTTCTCTATTCTTTGTACATTCTTTACTAGTCTTGAATTGGGTTTATTTGTAATGTGCACTACTCATTAGGGTAGGTCAATTTTTCACTTTTTTATAATATTAATTGTTCGTCTATGCAAAAGTTGTATACTGAATACTGATACAAAATTAGATCTTTTACTTGTACATTGTTTGAGGAAATAGCATCAAAGATTGTCTACTAAAATGCGCTAAAATTCTCATTTTCTAAAGGCTAATTTTGCGAAATGAGGATTTTTAGTGCATTTTAGTAGACAATCTTTGATGCTATTTACTCAAACAATGGTGGCAAGTAAAAGATTTAATTTTTGGTATCAGTATTCTATACTAAACACAATCTTTTGCATCGATGGACAATTTGATATTTTAAAAAGTGAAAAATTGACCAACTCTATGACCAGCCAGCACAAGAAATACATAGAAATAACCCTTAACAGAAATTCCACTAGTAACAAGAACATGGCAGCCGACATTAGCAGGAACCAGTAGTTAACAGTAAGAATCATTTATCTATCTAATCTATCCTCTCTCGGCTGGCACATCAAGCCATAGCACTTATATGATTGCCCAACCTATGCTTATGGCAACCCAATCTTCTTATCATAATGGGTGCTAGAAGGCGGTGTCTGGGGGTCTACTGTCCTGGCGAATGACATTAAAACTTATCTGATGGTGAGGTCCATTTGGAGATTTGGGGAATGTGGAGCACCCTTCACATTGCTCCCTGGTCCACTCTGACGGAGTAGTAGTACCTGTTATGGTCCATCTATTGGTTATATAGAAAACTGAGTTTTATAAACAAATTGTATTAATGCATTAAGAATGAATTTATTTTCACAACTTGTTCAGCATTAAATGACCACAAGGTCGATATGCCGTTAAACAAAACTAACCAAACCAAATTCTCTCTTCTCTTTTCTCTTCTCTCTCTCTCTTCTCTGGTGTGTGTTTATATACATGATATTGAACAGTAATGACAATTTATAATCTAAATTTTTGGTATCAGTATTCAGTATACTAACACACAATTTTCATAGATGGACAATTTGATATTTTTTAAAAAGTGAAAATCGACCTACCTAGTACTCGTGTAGTGGTCTTGAGTACCAATGGATGATAAAGCATTCTTTCTCTGATAGATTTACAGGTTGAATTCAGTTTCCTTCTCCTAAACTAGGTCCATACAAGGTTTGAAGAGCCTAGTTGCCCTGCTTATTACCATAGCTGGGGATTATGGTTAAATTGGATACCTTACCCAAAGGTTAAGGGTGTAATGGTTAGCAGCCACTGCTTGCAGATCATTACTAATGAAAAGTGAGTTCAATCCTCACTGGAACCATACTTGCAACTGTGTCACATCCTACCGATGGCAATGGGTTCATAAATACCTACTGTTAAAAGGTATGAATCCAACTATTCTACTCCTTATGGGTAAATAGTTGGGCAGACTGGGTTAATTTTAACAAGTCAAGAAAAGAAAAAAATCTGAATTCAAACCTGTTAAACCTGCTTAAAATAGCCTTGTGTATCAGTTCGTGAAGAGTGGTTGGTATTATATATATCAACTCTCCAGCACGAACAGGATGCGGCACAAGGCCAATTCTAATGGCGAAGTTTAACAGATTTAGTTCAGAGCTTTCTTCTCTATAGTGTTGCCATACCAAGGTTAAAGAGCCAGTCTCCCACTAATTACTCGTAACTATTTACTATAACGTATTATATATAAGTTGGTTTTATTTTAATATTCTTTAAAGCTATAGACTAATTTCCATTTCAAATTGTTTTATTTTTTTTTTTTACCTTTATAAATTTGTTGATTTAACTTTTAAGGTACAAACTCTTGTGACTTGAATTTTTAATTCCCTACTAAGCAATGTCTTTTATAAATCAATCCTATAAATGATTTTATATAGAAAAATTAAAATATAATTGAAAAGTGTAATCTTTTTATAGAGTTTTATTTATTTCTATTAGTCTTTCTAATTTAATCTGTTGGCAGCCTTCCGTTCCGAGAGACGATGGAGTAGTGTCAAAGTTGTTTTGTTTTTGGGTTTTGGTTTTATACTACATAGCTTGGTGGGTTCATATGGAGGATGAGCTGTTATCCATGCAGCAAATCCCTTACACACTGACTGTTATCCAAGGAAAAGTAAGGAACCAATGCAGTTTGGCAACAGTAGTCTCGCAGAAGTTGATGGTAGCACTGGATTTCAGCATCAACTCTTAGGGATCCGGCTCTGATTTGTTTTTGGGGTTTACTCCCTAGCCTCTAAATGGGTTAGAAGGGACTCCTTAGCCTTGGTCGGCAACCCATCTAAGTCAAGGAAGAGTACGACACAAAACTAATTTAATATATTTCCTTGCATTAAACTTAAATACATATGCCTGAGTGCTATATTCTTGATAGTGTTTTATAATTAAAATATCTGTCATTCAAATATGGCCATTTTTTTAAAAAATTTATTTTTTTATTTTTTTTTTAATTATCAATGGCTAGATTATTTCAATTACAGCTTCGATCAACATTGAGAATTATTTTTTTAAATTCTATTTTGAAATAAGAATTCTGAAAGGATTATATTTTAAGTATTGTTCAAAAAATATTTTATGGATGTTTTTTTTTTTATTATTATTATTAAATTGATTTATTTTTTCTATTGGGTTTAAAGGGGTGAAAAAGTGAACATTTTATTAAGAAATAAGATGCCATTTTGTGTCAGAAAAAAAAGTTATGAATAGAGAATTGAATTTTTACAATTATTCACTGTTTGTTATAATTTTTACTGATATGAAATGTATTAAAACAAATTACAATATAAATGGTATGTCTTTATTTATTTATTTTTTTGTGTGTGTGTTTTGTTGTTTTTTTGGTTTTAATTTTTGTATTTTTTTCATAAATTATGAATTCTAAGTAAACAAAACACTGGTGCAAAAGAAATTAAAAAGGAAGTTTATTTAAAACTTCTAAATTCAGGTTTCCAAATTAGAATGAAAAAAAAAAAAAACCCACAATCACCCCCCCCGCGAAAAATAACACAAAACATACAGATTATTTCCTATAAGTCCAACATAAACAAGGGAACCATCTTGACTGATAATTTATTTATTGATCTACTAGGAAAAAAGAAGACTGGTTTAGGATTAGTTTATGGTAATAATAAATAATTTATCAGTCAAGAGTGGTTCCCTTTGTTATGTTGCAGTTATGGAAATAACCCAATATTTATATATGCAGATCAAATCTGTTTAGTATTTCATCTTACAGTTCTCAAATAAGACAATTTAAATTCTTCCTTTTTTTAACCATTATTTCTGAATCATTCAATTATTCTAATATTTTTTTACACTATTGCTGATGGGCATTTGTTCTGATAATATATACTCATTAGCTAAAAAAACCCCCAAAAAACTAAGGTATCTGACATTTAGCTACATAAATGAGAATACCCTTGTTTCTTCACTTTGAGAGCGATATGTTTTGTTCGGCAGTTCATTTCGGTAAATCTACATTGAAAATACGAATTTGTTCGAATCAATACAACTGCATGTTTTAACACGAAAATATCATAAAATGTGTTCTTAATTGTGCTTGCGCATTATTTGAAATGAATAATTGTTATTAAGACACATTTTCATGAATATTTTCGTGTTAAAACATGCAGTTGTATTGATTTACGGTGAAATGAAAATGGCGGACCAAAACATATCGCTGCCTCTGTCGGCTGGGGATTAAAAGCACTGACTGCATCTTTGCAGAGGGTAAGACTCCCAAATGGGGCCATTTGTTGGCGACCTGTATGCTTAAGGACAGAGTCTTGGTGGATGAGCAGTCCATGACCTGCAACACTCCACTTAGAACCTTATTTAGGCTAGACAGGTGCGAGAGTCCCTTCGATCAATCGGCTGGGCAGTCCAGCCCTAGACTATATGATTGCTCCAACCTACTTATGACAAGCCCCAACCCTTTTTTATATGGTGCTAGAGACGGTGGCTGAGGGTCTCACGTCTGGGAATGACGTTAAACTCTATCTGATGGTGAGGTTCCAGTTTTGGAGGTTTGGGGAATGTGGAGCACCCTGTTCATCACCATTGCTCCCTGTCCATCTGACCCGAAGTGGTAGTACTGTTAGGGTCCCATCTATGGGTTAAATAGAAAAATGTAATTGAGTATCGAATAAGAATTAATTTATTTCAAAACTTTATCGGCATAAATGACCCACTGAGGTTGATATGCCGTAAAACAACCAAACCGAAAGCTCTCGTGTAATGGTTGTTATCATCATAGGAAATGGACACAGTGAACTGAGTTCAAATCCTGGACAAGGGTGTTTGCATTTCACATAGTGCTAATTCTCTGAATGAGATAATTCATACACCACACTGTCGGCTAAGGCTGTAGAATACACCTACTGTGCCTCTAATTAATTTATTTTTAATTTTATCGGTATTAAATGACCCACTGAGGTTGATATGCCATAAAAAAAAAAACAAATTACTCATTAAAATTAAATCTTATTCATTTTTAAGAGAGTTTTATAATTTGCTTGAAGCATTGTGTATATATTGGTTTAGAGGTTGATTTTGTAGGCTATCACAATGCCGGTGTAAGAATAAGGTAACAATGGTGTTGTGTGTTAACCTGTAATTTATTCTTGATTTTCGAGATAATCTCTTTTCAAAATGCCATAACAAGACGACATTCAGTTTCAGTGATCTTTGAAAAAGAGATTTTATCTCGAAATTCAAGAATAAAATACAGGTTAACATACAACACCATTGTTACCTTATTATTTTTCTTTACACTGCATTATTCTTTTTAATTTTTCATATTACTTGCTTTTTTATTTGATTTAGCGACATTTTTCCCCAATATATTAATCTATTAAAATATTTAGTTTTTAAAAAAAATCTTCCATGAGAGTAAATTTCTGGTTGGAAGAGAATTATTTAAAAAAAAAAAAAAAATGTTGGTGGACATGATTAAATTGTTTATTATTATGAACGTTCAATTAGATCAGCTATCATTATTCTTTCTATTAAAGTAGTTAATCTAAATGACATTGAAATAATCTTTAAGATTCACTTGACTATTTATTAAGTTGTATATCTATTCCAAAATGACCATCGTTATTTGGGGGGGATTATCATTCAATAGACATTCAACAGAAGATTAAAAAAAACAAAAAAAATTTCTTAGCCGAATTAAAGATAAGCTAATCTCAAACTGTTCTCATTTCTGATCCACGCAAATCCAAATCCATAATCACAACGAAATAAAAAAATTAAAAAAATACATTTCAAACAGAAAAATCACTCTCCTATTTATGAATCTTGACACGTTGATGACATATGGGTGGGTTTTTTCTATAAGTATAGTGTAAAAATATTTAGAATAAATCGAATGATTTCAGAAATAATGGTTAAAAAAAGAAGAATTTAAAAAGGTTTATTTTGGAACTATAAGAAATACTAAACAGAATTTGATCTGTATATAAAATATTGGGTTATTTCTATATTTTATTTACCAATCCTCCACACGAGCAGGTGCGAACAAGGTCAATTTCTTTAACAGGTTTGAACTTAGAGTTTTCCTTCTCCTAGACTGGTTACCTAAGCATAGTTAAAGAGTTCAGTCTGCCCTGCTATTTACCCTAGCTGGAGGGAGAGTAAGATTCATACCTTTCCAAGGATATTAGCGCTATGTGAATGCCAAAAGCTCGTCCAGGAATTGAACTCGGTTGACGAGTCCATTTCCTGCTCTAACCATTAGACCAGCGCTCCATCCGAGTTCATGGGTTTTCTATAAATCCAACATAAACAAAGGGACCACTCTTGACTTATGATTATTTATTTATTTTCCCATTAAACTAACCCTAACCTAACCTAACCCGTCTTCTTTTTTCCTAGTAGATCAATAAATAAATAAATAATTTATCAGTTAAGAATGTTTATGTTAGATTATAGGAAACAACCATATGGGTAACACAATGTACTCTATGTATATTAGGATGATATAAGTGGTACATGTATGGAGTATTATCACAGAAATGCGTCTTGGCCTCCTGCCTAAAAACATAAACAATGCCTGCTGAAAAAACCAACCGTGCTGCTATTTAATTCCCTAGCTGTTTGAAGGTGTTTCTCAAAAAAGTTAATGCGATATAAAGCAATATTCTACCTACCCAGTCTTTCTTGACAATAAATGTAATATTTTATATATTATATATATTATATAATATATATAATGATATGAGTAAGAAAGGTGGAATGAAAACATCACACAATGCTGTTAAGAAGAAAACAATTTATAATATAATCATAGCTGATATTGATCAATATTTCGATTTTACAAAAATCATCATCAGAGCTATTCACTCCCGTAGTTGTTTGGGTCGGAGAGGAAAGTCATCATTTTGACTTTCCTCTCCGACCAAACAACTACGGGAGTGAATGAGCTCTGATGATGATTTTTGTAAAATCGAAATATTGATCAATATCAGCTATGATTATATTATAAATTGTTTTCTTCTTTAAGCATTGTGTGATGTTTTCATTCACTTTTCTTACTCATATTGTCGGATTAATTCCTTTTTTTAACTTTATATATATATTATATATAAATATTTAAATTTATTTGGCAAATCACCGATTTTCTTTCTTCTTTCCTTTTTTTTCCCCCAAACAATAACAATGAAAACACTTTCATTCAAACATCAACAAGTTTAAGATTTTATAATAATTTCATTCTTTGCAATACAAATTACCATCCACCAAACTTTCAAAAATTTTTAACGCCTCTGCGTTCCTAATGATTCAAAAAAAATTTTTTTTTTTCGAACAATTAAATTCTGTTTCTTGTCTCCAACGATTTTTATCTCTACTCAAAAAATAAAAATTCACATTGATGAAGGTGTAAAAAATCTGTGTACGGAATATTTATACATTTTTCCTATTATTTTATCATCATTTCAACTCCTATGATTATTTTAAATAATAATAATAACATAAATCCGTATACATTTTGATAACAGACCGAAACACATGTGTAAGTGATATCGTTAAATTCATTTTTATCCATCTACATTTCTTTCTTTACTCATTTGTTCTATATTATATATATATTATATATATATATATATATATATATATTAGCTGATTGGTAGACATTGACAGTCGACTTAATCAGTTCAACTTGCAATTTCTCGCCCAATCTTAAAAATATTATATGCTTGTAAAGAAAAGAAATAATCTTTATTAACATATGCAGCTTGTATATGCTTCCTTGAAAAAACTGCAATTGTAAAAGTGTTTCCTATTGCAACTCTTTAGGCAAAATTCATCTTATTTATTGAATAACCTTGTATATTTTAAGATGCTCCAAAAACATTCTCACTTGATATTTTGTCAGTGATTTCAGGAACGAGAATCTCGTGAGATTTTTCTTATCAGCAGAGAACAAAGAAACTTCTCATAATATTGGCTGTGTTACGATTATTGTGGCCATTTTTGGCTGCAGGTGAGAGCACTTTACAGTGGAGATCCCTTGTGTTCCTTAGTGTTAGGTAAAATTCTTGGTCGTTCCTTAGTGTTGTGAAGAATCCTTGTGTTAAGCAGAGTCCTTGGTTGCGATCTGTTCGTCGTGTCGAATACCAGCAACTGAACATTTCAAGATCGACGATTAAATAGTTAACTAACCATGTATTCGAGCGTGTTGATTGGCTGATTGAATCCATGGGCCACACAGAGTCTTATAAGTTTAAGTGGTGGGTCACAGCAACTTATGTCAAAATATTTCAACAGGCTACTCCATCAACGAAAATAAGATTTCTAGCATTATATATTTTAATCCATAGGCCACACAGAGTTCTATAAGTTTAAGTGTGGCTACAGCAAATTATGTCAAATATTTCAACAGGCTACTCCATCAACGAAAATAAGATTTCTAGCATTATATATTTTAATCCATAGGCCCACACAGAGTCTATAAGTTTAAGTGGTGGGCTACAGCAAAACTTATGTCAAAATATTTCAACAGGCTACTCCATCAATCGAAAAATAAGATTTCTAGCATTATATATTTTAATCCATAGGCCACAAGAGTCTATAATTTTAAGTAGTGGGCTACAGCAAAACTTTTTGTCAAAATATTCACAAGGCTACTCCTCAACGAAAAATAAGATTTCTAGCATTATATATTTAAATCCATGGGCACACAGAGTCTATAAGTTTAAGTGGTGGGCTACAGCAAAACTTACATGTCAAATATTCCAACAGGCTACTCCATCAACAAAAATAAGATTTCTAGCATTATATATTTTTAATCCATGGACACACAGAGTCTATAAGTTTAAGTAGTGGGTACAGCAAAACTTCATGTCAAAATATTCCAAGGCTACTCCATGAGGAAAATATTTTAGCATTATATATTAATATATATTATATATATTTTTTTTTTAAAGGCAAGACGCAGGCGACATTCTGCGGACTATTCCAGATGTGGACTATGCGAGACCTGCTTTCTTGCAAATACATCTGCACAAGCGAATAACAACATAGCTTTCGTCTAGTTGGTTTCATCTATCTAATTTCTACTAGTGCTTTGCTTTGGTCTGTACTTGTTTTAAATCAAATGAACTAACAAGACATTTTTGTTACTTAATCAAGCTTTTATTTTATCTAGCCCATGATTCTTATCGCTGCCCGGGAGACCAGCCTCAGAGCACGTCTAAACTCTTTGATAGCTGGGCTGAATCTAAAAACTAAAACTAATCACGTGTTTCTCATGACGCATCAAATTCACGCCCTAGTGGTCAGGGGGTTACCAAACGGTCACTGGTAAATTTCCACTCCTGATCTCAAGTTAATGGCCCTTATTCTCAGTACAGGTCTGCAACTATTTATGACATCCATAAATTGTAACTATTTTCCAAACGTTTTGATTGAATTCAATAACTTTTCTACACTGGTTGTGCAAAATTGATAGTACACCATCAGTTATGCAACAGTGTTTTAAAAATGAAGGAGACATCTCCACACTCGATGGCAAACTCCTAAACTTGGTAAAACAATTCACATACCAGGTAGTAATATCTATCAACAGAAAGCGATGTTAATGAAAGCATGAAAAGGCAGGGTCTGCTATAAATAGTTATCAGTCATATGGAAATCCGATCTCACTGACAAGTTAAAGTGACATTTCTTCCAAGCCGTAGTTGTATCAGTGCTACTGTATGGCTGCACACTGAACCTAACGAATCGACTGGAGAATAACTAGATGGTAGCTGACAAGAATGCTGCGTGCAATCTTAAACAAGATATGGAAACAACACCCCACGAGAAAACAACTGTAGGCCACCTGCCATATCACACAAACATCCGTGTAAGACGGACAAGACATGCCGGACACTGCTGGAGAAGCAAGGATGACTCATAAGTGATTTTCTTCTGTGAAAGCATCACATGGCACGTTAGCATGGGCATCAAGCAAAGACATACATTGACCAGCTCTGCACAGATACTGGATGCTACACAGAGGACCTCCCAAGAGCAATGAATGATATGGAGGGTTGGTGAGAGATTGTCATGGTATACTGTGCTGTGGCGCCACATGATGATGAAACACAGTCAGCCAATCATATATTTAGATACATATTTTTGATTTTAATGTTTCCTATTTAAAAGAAACATTTCTGTTATTTCTTTAAAAATAATTTTTACAAAATTACAAACTTTGAAAGATATAAAAACGAAAAATACAAATAAAACACTAAATAAAAAATCTCAGTTGAATATTTTATTAAAACAGATTTTTTTTATTTACTTTGATTATTTAATTTTTATTAGTTTCTTCAAGAAATTGGACGTCGAGAACTGAATTTTTTGGCCATTTTGTGTGGAAGCTCTTGCAAATTTCAACAGCATGCTACCGATGTCTTGCTTTCTTCCTTCCAGTCCCTGAAAAAAATATAAACTAGCAAAATGATCTGGTGTTGCCCAGTAAAAATAAATCATATATATACTTACTTACTTACTTATTTATTTATTCATTAAATGTATAAATATTTACGGTGCGCTGTAGCGAAACCATAAAAGCGCCTGTTGCCATTTTTTTTTTTTTGTTAAAAAATGCGGAAATCTTCCCTGCATTTCTTACAGGTGCGTTTGTCTTGATGAAAGTGGGCTACATGTTGCTTGGAAACAATGGTAACAGCTGCACCGTAAATGTATTATAATTTAATGAATAAATAATAGTAAGTAAGTAAGTATATATAATGATTATTTTTTAACTGGCAACACAGATATTTTGCTAGTTTTGAATTTTTTTTTTCAGGGAACCCCCCTGGGAAAGGGAGAGAAGCAGCATCGGTAGCATGCTGTTGAATTTGCGAAGAGTTCACACAAATGGCCAAAAATTATTCATTTCGAGTCCAATTTCTTGAAGAACTATAAATTATAATATCAAAGTAATAAAAAATCTGTTTTATAAAATATTCACTGAGGCTATTTGTTTATTTAGGTGTTTTATGTTGTTTTTTTCCTGTTTATTTAATCTTTCAAAGTTTGTATTTTTGTAAAAACTTATTTTTTTAAAAGAAAGTTAACAGGAAATGGTTTTCTAAAATAGGAACATAAATCAAATATTGTACTAATATAGTTTGGCTGACTGTGTTTCATATATGTGCGCCGAGAGCACAGAATAATCCGCATGCAATCTCTCAAACCCTCCATATCATTCATTGCTCTTGGGAGGTCTCGTGTAGCATCCAGTATTCTGTGCAGAAGTGGTCAATGTATGTCTTTGGCTTGATGGGCCATGCTAAGTGCCCATGTGATGGGCTTTCACAGAAGAAAATTCCTTTGAGTTCATCCTTGCTTCTCAGCAGTTGTCGGCATGTTTTGGTCCGTTTAACGGATGTTTGTGTGATATGGGGCAGGTTGCGATACAGTTGTTTTCTCGTGGGGTTGTTGTTTCATATCTTTTGTTAGATTGACGCAGCATTCTTGTGCAGCTACATCTAGTTTATTCTCCAGCGATTNTGCGAGTTCAATCTCCTCACTCGCCTCTGATCTTCATTCTGCATGCCAAACACAGTGTGCACGCTTCGAACTACTACGTTTGTGGTTTCTCTCGCCACAATCTTATAACAAAACTCAATTAATGAAATCAAATAAACTGACCGCAATGAATATGGGGTATATAATTTGACCAAGAAATTCCACTTGATACGTTTCACTTAAAACAAGTGACTTAAAAATCTTATAATTCTTTTAGTACATCCGGGTTTTAGAATATGTCGGCCGTATCAGCTGCAGTAAGGTAAAATCCCCGGCTAAACTTGCAAATCGGTCGGAAATTAGGGTTACCCAGAAAAAAACAGAACTCACGAAATTTTGTATAAAACTGTTAATTTTAACTAACCCCCCCCTCCCAGTTAAAATTAACAGTTTTATTACAAAATTTGTGGGTTCTGTTTTTTCTGGGCACCAGTATAGGTACAGAAAAAACAGAAGCCAAATTATTATTCATTTTACCATTAAACTAACCCTAAACCCCAACCCTAATCCTAATCCTAACACTAACCCTAACTCTAATCCTAGACCCCATAGTTAAAATTAGCATTTATTACAAAATTTGTGGGTTTGTTTTTTCTGTATACCCAGAAAAAACAAAACCCAAATTATTATCTCTCTCTTTTTTCGTTAGGGTTCGGGTGGTGCAGCCATACAGTAGCACTGATACAACTACGGCTTGGAAGAAATGTCACTTTAACTTGTCAGTGAGATCGGATTTCCATATGACTGATAATCTATTTATAGCAGACCCTGCCTTTTCTATGCTTTCATTAACATCGCTTTCTGTTGATGAGATATTACTACCTTGGTATGTGAATTGTTTTACCAAGTTTAGGAGTTTGCCATCGAGTGTGGAGATGTCTCCTTCATTTTTAAAACACTGTTGCATAACTGATGGGTGTACTATCAATTTTGCACAACCAGTGTAGAAAAAGTATTTGAATTCAAATCAAAACGTTTGGAAAATAGTTACAATTTATGGATGTCATAAATAGTTGGCAGACCCTGTAGCTGAGAATAAGGGCCATTAACTTTGAGATCAGGGAGTGGAAATTTACCAGTGACCGTTGGTAACCCCCTGACCACTAGGGGCGTGAATTTGATGCGTCATGAGAAACACGTGATTAGTTTTAGTTTTTAGATTCAGCCCAGCTATCAAAGAGTTTAGACGTGCTCTGAGGCTGGTCTCCCCGGGCAGCGGATAAGAATCATGGGCTAGATAAAATAAAAGCTTGATTAAGTAACAAAAATGTCTTGTTAGTTCATTTGATTTAAAACAAGTACAGACCAAAAGCAAAGCACTTAGTAGAAATTAGATAGATGAAACCAACTAGACGAAAGGCTATGTTGTTGGGATTCGGCTTGTGCAGATGTATTTGCAAGAAATGGCAGGTCATCTGCATAGTCCACATCTGGAATAGTCCGTGCAGAATGTCGCCTGCGTCTTGCCTTTAAAAAAAAAATATATATATATATATATATATATAATGCTAGAAATCTTATTTTCGTTCATGGAGTAGCCTGTTGGAATATTTTGACATGTAAGTTTTGCTGTAGCCCACTACTTAAACTTATAGACTCTGTGTGGTCCCATGGATTAAAATATATAATGCTAGAAATCTTATTTTTTGTTGATGGAGTAGCCTGTTGGAATATTTTGACATGTAAGTTTTGCTGTAGCCCACCACTTAAACTTATAGACTCTGTGTGGGCCCATGGATTTAAATATATAATGCTAGAAATCTTATTTTTCGTTGATGGAGTAGCCTGTTGGAATATTTTGACAAAAAAGTTTTGCTGTAGCCCACTACTTAAAATTATAGACTCTGTGTGGGCCTATGGATTAAAATATATAATGCTAGAAATCTTATTTTTCGTTGATGGAGTAGCCTGTTGAAATATTTTGACATAAGTTTTGCTGTAGCCCACCACTTAAACTTATAGACTCTGTGTGGGCCTATGGATTAAAATATATAATGCTAGAAATCTTATTTTCGTTGATGGAGTAGCCTGTTGAAATATTTTGACATAAGTTTTGCTGTAGCCCACCACTTAAACTTATAGACTCTGTTGGGCCTATGGATTAAAATATATAATGCTAGAAATCTTATTTTCGTTGATGGAGTAGCCTGTTGAAATATTTTGACATAAGTTTTGCTGTAGCCCACCACTTAAACTTATAGACTCTGTGTGGGCCCATGGATTCAATCAGCCAATCAACACGCTCGAATACATGGTTAGTTAACTATTTAATCGTCGATCTTGAAAGCTGTTCAGTTGCTGGTATTCGACACGGACGAACAGATCGCAACCAAGGACTCTGCTTAACACAAGGATTCTTCACAACACTAAGGAACGACCAAGAATTTTACCTAACACTAAGGAACACAAGGGATCTCCACTGTAAAGTGCTCTCACCTGCAGCCTAAAAATGGCCACAATAATCGTAACACAGCCAATATTATGAGAAGTTTCTTTGTTCTCTGCTGATAAGAAAAATCTCACGAGATTTCTCTGTTCCTGAAATCACTGACAAAATATCAAGTGAGAATGTTTTTGGAGCATCTTAAAATATACAAGGGTTATTCAATAAATAAGATGAATTTTGCCTAAAGAGTTGGCAATAGGAAACACTTTTTACAATTGCAGTTTTTTCAAGGAAGCATATACAAGCTGCATATGTATAAAGATTATTTTCTTTTCTTTACAAGCATATAGATATTTTTAAGATTGGGCGAGAAATTGCAAGTTGAACTGATTAAGGTCCGAACTTGTCAATGTCTACCAAATCAGCTATATATATATATATATATATATATATATATATATATATATATATGAGGAACAAATGAGTAAAGAAAAGAAATGTAGATGGATAAAAATGAATTTAATCGATATCACTTACACATGTGTTTCGGTCTGTTTATCAAAATGTATACGGATTTATGTTATTATTATTATTAAAATAATCAGATGGAGTTGAAATGATGATAATAATAATAGGAAAAATGTATAAAATATTCCGTACACAGATTTTTTACGACCTTCATCAGAGTGAATTTTTTATTTTTTGAGTAGAGATAAAAATCGTTGGAGACAAGAAACAGAATTTTAATTGTTCGAAAAAAAAAAATTTTTTTTTGAATCATTAGGAACGCAGAGGCCGTTAAAAATTTTTGAAAGTTTTGGTGGATGGGTATAATTTGTATTGCAAAGAATGAAATGTTATTAATAATCTTAAACTTGTTGATGTTTGAATGAAATGTGTTTTCATTGTTATTGTTTGGGGGGAAAAAAAAGGAAAGAAGAAAGAAATCGGTGATTTGCCAAATAAATTTAAATATTTTATATATATATATATATATATAAGTTAAAAGAAAGGAAATTAATCCGACAATATGAGTAAGAAAAGGTGGAATGAAAACATCACACAATGCTGTTAAAGAAGAAAACAATTTATAATATAATCATAGCTGATATTGATCAATATTTCGATTTTACAAAAATCATCATCAGAGCTCATTCACTCCCGTAGTTGTTTGGGTCGGAGAGGAAAGTCAAAATGATGACTTTCCTCTCCGACCCAAACAACTACGGGAGTGAATGAGCTCTGATGATGATTTTTGTAAAATCGAAATATTGATCAATATCAGCTATGATTATATTATAAATTGTTTTCTTCTTTAACAGCATTGTGTGATGTTTTCATTCCACCTTTCTTTACTCATATATATATATATATATATATATATATATATATATAAAAAATTTACATTTATTTGTCAAGAAAAGACTGGGGTAGGGTAGAATATTGCTTTTATATCGCATTAACTTTTTTTGAGAAACACCTTCAAACAGCTAGGGAATTAAATAGCAGCACGGGTTGGTTTTTCAGCAGGCATTGTTTAGTGTTTTTTAGGGCAGGAGGCCAAGACGCATTTCTGTGATAATACTCCATACATGTACCACTATATACATCCCTAATATACATAGAGGTACATGTGTGTACCCATATGGGTTGTTTCCTATAATTCTAACATAAACATTCTTAACTGATAAATTATTTATTTATTTATTGATCTACTAGGAAAAAAGAAGACGGGGTTAGGGTTAGGGTTTAGGGTTAGTTTAATGGGAAAATAAATAAATAATTCATAAGTCAAGAGTGGTTCCCCTTTGTTTATGTTGGATTTATAGGAAATAACCCATGGAACTCGATGGAGGCGCGTGGTCTAATGGTTAGAGTCAGGAAATGGACTCGTCAACGCGAGTTCAATTCCTGGACGAAGCTTTTGGCATTTCACATAGCGCTAATATCCTTGGGAAAGGTATGAATCTTACTCTCCCTCCAGCTATGGGTAAATAGCAGGGCAGACTGAACTCTTTAACTATGCTTAGGTAACCAGTCTAGGAGAAGGAAAACTCTAAGTTCAAACCTGTTAAAGAAATTGACCTTGTGTCGCATCCTGCTCGTGTGGAGGGATTGGTAAATATAAATAGGAAATAACCCAATATTTATATATACAGATCAAATTCTGTTTAGTATTTCGTCTTATAGTTCCAAAATAAAACCTTTTTAAATTCTTCTTTTTTTTAACCATTATTTCTGAAATCATTCGATTTATTCTAAATTTTTTTACACTATACTTATAGGAAATAACCCACCCATATGTCATCAACGTGTCAAGATTCATAAATAGGAGAGTGATTTTTTTCTTGTTTGAAATGTTATTTTTTAATTTTTTTATTTCGGTTGTGATTTATGGATTTGGATTTGCGTGGATCAGAAAATGAGAACAGTTTGAGATTAGCTTTTATCTTTAATTGGCTTAAGAAATGTTTTTTTTGTTTTTTTTTTAATCTTCTGTTGAATGTCTATTGAATGATAATCCCCCCCCAAATAACGATGGTCATTTTGGAATAGATATACAACTTTAATAAATAGGTCAAGTGAATCTTTAAAGATTATTTCAATGTCATTTAGATTAACTACTTTAATAGAAAGAATAATGATAGCTGATCTAATTGAAACGTTCATAATAATAAATGCAATTTTTAATCATGGTCCACATTTTTTTTTTTTTTTAAATAATTCTCTTCCAACCAGAAATTTACTCTCATGGAAGATTTTTTTTAAAAACTAAATATTTTTTAATAGATTAATATATTTTGGGAAAAATTGCCTAAATCAAATAAAAAAGCAGTAATATGAAAAAATAAAAATGAATAATGCAGGTGTAAAGAAAAAATAATAAGGTAACAATGGTGTTGTATGTTAACCTGTATTTTATTCTTGAATTTTCGAGATAAAATCTCTTTTTCAGAAGATCACTGGAACTGAAGTCGTCTTGTTATGGCATTTTTGAAAAAGAGATTTTATCTCGAAAATTCAAGAATAAATTACAGGTTAACACACAACACCATTGTTACCTTATTCTTTACACCGGCATTGTGATAGCCTACAAAATCAACCTCTAAACCAATATATACACAATGCTTCAAGCAAATTATAAAACTCTCTTAAAAATGAATAAGATTTAATTTTAATGAGTTAATTTGTTTTTTGTTTTTTATGGCATATCAACCTCAGTGGGTCATTTAATACCGATAAAATTTAAAAATAAATTAATTAGAGGCACAGTAGGTGTATTCTACAGCCTTAGCCGACAGTGTGGTGTATGAATTATCTCATTCAGAGAATTAGCACTATGTGAAATGCAAACACCCTTGTCCAGGATTTGAACTCAGTTCACTGTGTCCATTTCCTATGATGATAACAACCATTACACCGAGAGCTTTCAGGTTTGGTTTGTTTTACGGCATATCAACCTCAGTGGGTCATTTGATGCCGATAAGGTTTGAAATAAATTAATTCTTATTCGATACTCAATTTACATTTTTCTATTTAACCCATAGATGGGACCCTAACAGGTACTACCACTTCGGGTCAGAGTGGATCAGGGAGCAATGGTGATGAACGGGTGCTCCACATTCCCCAAACCTCCAAAACTGGAACCTCACCATCAGATAGAGTTTAACGTCATTCCCAAGACGTGTAGACCTCAGCCACCGTCTTCTAGCACCCATATAAAAAAGGGTTGGGGCTTGTCATAAGAGGTTGGAGCAATCATATAGGTCCTAGGGCTTGACATGCCCAGCCGATTGATCGAAGGGGACCTCTCCGACCACCTGTCTAGCCTAAATAAGGTTCTAAGTGGAGTGTTGCAGGTCATGGACTGCTCATCCACCAAGACTCTGTCCTTAAGCATTACAGGTCGCCAACAAGTGGCCCCATTTGGGGGAGTCTTACCCCTCTGCAAAGATGCAGTCAGTGCTTTTTAATGCCCCAGCCGACAGGGCAGCGATATGTTTTGGTCGGCCATTTTCATTTCACCGTAAATCAATACAACTGCATGTTTTAACACGAAAATATCATGAAATGTGTTCTTAATAACAATTAAGTTCATTTCAAATAATGCGCAAGCACAATTAAGAACACATTTTATGATATTTTCGTGTTAAAACATGCAGTTGTATTGATTCGAACAAATTCGTATTTTCAATGTAGATTTACCGTGAAATGGAACTGGCCGAAAAAACATATCGCTTCCTCAAAGTGAAGTAAACAAGGGGAGGTTATTCTCATTTATGTAGCTAATGTTCAGATTACCTTAGTTTTTTGGGGGGTTTTTTTAGCTAATAGAGTGATATATTATCAGAACAAATTGCCCAGTCAGCAATAGTGTAAAAAAATATTTAGAATAATTTGAATGATTTCAGAAATAATGGTTAAAAAAAGGAAGAATTTAAATTGGTCTTATTTGAGAACTGTAAGATGAAATACTAAACAGAATTTGATCTGCATATATAAATATTGGGTTATTTCCTATAACTGCAACATAAACAAAGGGGAACCACTCTTGACTGATAAATTATTTATTTTATTTACCATTAAACTAATCCTAAACCAGTCTTCTTTTTTCCTAGTAGATCAATAAATAAATTATCAGTCAAGAGTGGTTCCCCTTTGTTTATGTTGGACTTATAGGAAATAATCTGTATGTTTTGTGTATTTTTTTCGCGGGGGGGGTGTATTTGTGGGTTTTTTTTTTTTTTTCATTCTAATTTGGAAACCTGAATTTAGAAGTTTTAAATAAACTTCCTTTTTAATTTCTTTTTGCACCAGTGTTTTGTTTACTTAGATTTCATAATTTATGAAAAAAATACAAAAATTAAACCAAAAAAACAACAAAACACACACACAAAATAAATAAATAAATAAAGACAATACTATTTATATTTGTAATTTGTTTTTAATACATTTCATATCAGTAAAAAAAATTATAACAAACAGTGAATAAATTGTATAAAATTCAATTTCTCTATTCATAACTTTTTTGTTCTGCACAAAATGGCATCTTATTTCTTTAATAAAATGTTCACTTTTTCACCCCTTTAAACCCAATAGATAAAAAATAAATCAATTTAATAATAATAATAAAAAAAAAAAACATCCATAAAATATTTTTTGAACAATACTTAAAATATAATCCTTTCAGAATTCTTAGATTTTCAAAATAGAATTTAAAAAAATAATTCTCAATGTTGATCGAAGCTGTAATTGGAAATAATCTAGCCATTGATAATTTAAAAAAAAATAAAAAAATAAATTTTTTTAAAAAAAATGGCCATATTTGAATGACTAGATATTTTAATTATAAAACACTATCAAGAATATAGGCACTCCAGGCATATGTATTTAAGTTTTAATGCAAGGAAATATATTAAATTAGGTTTTGTGTCGTACTCTTCCTTGACTTAGATGGGTTGCCGACCAAGGCTAAGGAGTCCCTTCTAACCCATTTAGAGGCTAGGGGAGTAAACCCCAAAAACAAATCAGGAGCCGGAGTCCCTAAGGAGGTGTGATGCTGAAATCCAGTGCTACCCATCAACTTCTGCGAGACTACTGTTGCCAAACTGCATTGGTTCCTTACTTTTCCTTTGGATAACAGTGGCAGTGTGGTAAGGGGGATGTGCTGCATGGATAACAGCTCATCCTCCATATGAACCCACCAAGGCTATGTAGTTAATAAAACCAAAACCCAAAAAAACAAAAACAACTTTGACACTACTCCATCGTCTCTCGGAGACGGAAGGCTGCCAACAGATTAAATTAGAAAGACTAATAGAATTAAATAAGAACTCGTATAAAAAGATTACACTTATTTCAATTATATTTTAATTGGTTTCTATATAAAATCATTTATAGGATTGATTTATAATAAGACATTGCTTGAGGGAGTGGGAATTAAAAATTCAATGTCACAGAGTTTGTACCTTAAGTAAGTAAAATCAACAAATTTATTAAAGGAGTAAAAAAAAAAATAAAACAATTTGAAATGGAAAATTAGGTCTGATAGCTTTAAAGATATATTAAAATAAAACCAACTATATATAATACGGTTATAGTAAATAGTTACGAGTAATTAGTTGGGCAGACTGGGCTCTTTAACCTTGGTATGGCAACCACTATAGGAGAAGGAAAGCTCTGAACTGAAATCTGTTAAACTTCGCTTAGAATTTGGCCTTGTGCCGCATCCTGTTCGTGTGGAGAGGTTGGATATATATATATACCAACCACTCTTCACGAACTGGATGTGACACAAGGCTAATTTCTTAAGCAGAGTTTAACAGGTTTGAATTCAGATTTTTTTTCTTTTTCTTGACTGGTTAAATAACCCAGTCTGCCCAACTATTTACCCATAGATGGAGGTAGAATAGTTGGATTCATACCTTTTAACAGTAGGTATTTATGAAACCCATTTGCCATCGGTAGGATGTGACACAAGGTTGCAAGTATGGGGTATCCAGTGAGGATTGAACTCACTTTTCAGTAGTAATGGATCTGCAAGCAGTGGCTGCTAACCATTACACCTTAACCTTTGGGTAAGGTATCAATTTAACCATAATCCCTCCAGCTATGGGTAAATAGCAGGGCAGACTAGGCTCTTCAACCTTGGTATGGGACCTAGTTTAGGAGAAGGAAAACTGAATTCGAACCTGTAAATCTATCAAGAGAAGAATGGGCTTTATCATCCTATTGGTACTCAAGACACACTACACGAGTACTAGGGTAGGTCGATTTTTCACTTTTTAAAAAATATCAAATTGTCCATCTATGTGAAAATTGTGTGTTAGTATACTGAATACTGATACCAAAATTTAGATTATAATTGTCATTTACTTGTTCAATATCATGTATATAAACACACACAGAGAGAGAGAGAGAGAGAGAGAGAGAGAAAGAGAGAGAGAGATTTGGTTTGGTTAGTTTTGTTTAACGGCATATCGACCTTGGTGGGTCATTTAATGCTGACAAAGTTGTGAAATAAATTCATTCTTAATGCATAATACAATTTTGTTTATAAACTCATGTTTTTCTATATAACCCATAGATGGGACCATAACAGGTACTACTACTCCGGGTCAGAGTGGACCAGGGAGCAATGGTGATGAAGGGGTGCTCCACATTCCCCAAATCTCCAGAACTGGGACCTCACCATCAGATAGAGTTTAATGTCATTCCCAGGACATGTAGACCCCCAGACACCGCCTTCTAGCACCCATATGATAAGAAGGATTGGGGGTTGCCATAAGGGCAATAGGGTTGGGGCAATCATATAAGTGCTAGGGCTTGATGTGGCCAGCCGAGAGAGGATAGATTAGATAGGATAAATGATATTCTTACTGTTTAACTACTGGTTCCTGCTAACTCGTCTGGCTGCCATGTTCTTGTTGATCTAGTGGAATTTCTGTTAAGGGTTGATTTTCTATGTTGATTTTTCTTTGTGCTGGGCTGGTCATTAGAGTTGGTCAATTTTTCACTTTTTAAAAATATCAAATTGTCCATCGATGCAAAAGATGTGTGTTAGTATATTGAATACTGATACCAAAAATTAGATCTTTTACTTGCACCATTGTTTGAGGAAATAGCATCAAAGATTGTCTACTAAAATGCACTAAAAATCCTCATTTCGCAAAATTTAGCCTTTAGAAAATGAGAATTTTTAGCGCATTTTAGTAGACAATCTTTGATGCTATTTCCTCAAACAATGGTACAAGTAAAAGATCTAATTTTTGGTATCAGTATTCAGTATACAACTTTTGCATAGACGAACAATTTAATATTATAAAAAAGTGAAAAATTGACCTACCCTAATGAGTAGTGCACTTACAAATAAACCCAATTTCAAGACTAGTAAAGGAATGTATCAAGAATATGGAGAAAAAGGTTTGCCTGAAGAATAAGCCTCAGAATATGGAGTGGCTCTTGCAGTCTTGCATGTTAGCCACTACGCCATGATGAGAACACCCTCAATGGGACGGGATCAAAATTAATTATAATAAGAATTTTGAAGGAGTGTAAAAATTTAAAAATTATTTTAAATTACATTATAAATATATTTTTATTTGTTATATTTGACACACATTAAATATAAAAATTCTCAAAGTAATATTTTAGAATTTAAGCTAGGAAAAAATGTTGAATCATTATATATATATATTTTTATGAAGTTAGATAGAATCTTTATATAAAAAGTATCAACGTATACCTTCGACATCCCAACAAAAAGAGTACCAGAATGTACAGTGGGTAAATGAAAAAAAAAAAAAAAAAAAAAAAAAAAAATTTATATTTTTTTTTTCGCAGAAATGCATCCTGGCCACCTGCCTTAAAAAATGTTAAGCGGTGCGAGCTCAAATATCAACCTGCCCTACGAATGAAGTCCCTAGCTGAAGCGGTGCCTGCTGAAAAACAACCAGTGCTTAAGGCGTTTATCCCCAAAAGTCAATGTGATATTTTACCCCCTCCCACTCTTTTTTTGACAGGTAAATGTAAATATTTTAAAACCTCCCCCTCTTTTAAATATTCTAAAGGGTGGGGGCGAAATATTTACATTTACTGGTCAATAAAAATATGGCTTACTTTTAACGTCTTCGAACCACTAAAAAAAAAAAAAAAAAGAAAAAAAAAAAGGAATTTGTTGATAAAAACGCCTTCAATCTGCTTAAAAAAATTTTTTTTCTTCGGTATTTTCATTTTATTTTAATATCTTTTTTTTTTTTCGACTATCAATTACAAATAAGAAATCAAAACATTTTTTACGGTATTTTTATTTCATTTTAATATATTTATTTCCAACAATCAATTACAAATAAAAAAATCAAAATATTCAGATATTCTTTTTTATTTTCAGCTAGGGACTTCATTTATAGGGCAGGTTGTTTTTTAAGCTAGCACCGCTTAGCGTTTTTTAAGACAGGAGGCTGGGACGCATTTCTGCGAAGAGACCCAAAAGAAGAAATCAGATAGAATCTTTATATAATGGTAACAGCATATCCCCCCTCAGAAATTCCAACAAAAAAAAAAAAAAGAGCCAGAATGATATGGGAAGGAGACAATTAACTTAAAAAAAAAAAAAAAAAGAAGAAATAAAGAAAAAAAAATATTAATATAACAAAATCTTTTCTTAAAATCAGAGAAGTTTAAATTTGAATTTTTTTTTTTTGATTCCAAATTTTCTTTTTAATTCAAATTTTTATTTTTAAAATTTCTTTTTTTTTTTTTTTTTTTTCTTCAATTCAAAATTTTTGGTTTTTTGGTTTTTTGGTTTTGTGAGGGTGATTTTACATTATATTTTAAATTTTAACGTCTCACAAAACTGTTTCTTTCCATTTCTTTGCCATTCAAACTTCCAGACAGCATTGTTCTCGTGTTCCGTGACAAAAACATTTTTGGTCTGGGGCTGAAAATGTAAGTTGCTGGGTTTTGAAAATGGGCAACGGATTCTCATTTTAGGCTGTCCCCCATCAGGGCCGAACACTTCAATATGTGAGCTCCCCCAATTGGCAACCAAAAGGTTATTGTCCTCATCAAAGTCCATTCCGTCAGCACCACCTTCATGAGTACCTTAAGAAAAAAAAGACAAAAGACCCATATAATTATTGGTATTAGATAAGAACACTTGAAACCATACAACTTTGTGTATATTCTATTTCTCACAATTTTTAAGATGAGGCTTGATAATTAGTATTATTCGGACTATTGTCTTCATCTTCATTGTTATTGGAAACCCCATGGACTGAATAAAGGGTCACGTCCAAAGTTCCGTGATGGCTCCCGATTACAACAAGAAGGTTCAGAGTCCTCAAAAGAAGGGTCCCGAGTCCGACAAGAAATACCTGATGAAGGCTGGAGGGCACATCGTCCGAAACATTGTATAGATAACAATGAGGACAATGGTCCGAATAATCCAAATAATAGTAAGTGTATATTTTTTGTGTTAGATAAGAATACTTGTAACCATACAACTGTGTGTATATTTTTTGTGTTAGATAAGAATACTTGTAACCATACAACTGTGTGTATATTATTTGTGTTAGATAAGAATACTTGAAACCATACAACTGTGTGTATATTATTAGTGTTAGATAAGAATACTTGAAACCATACAACTGTGTGTATATTATTTGTGTTAGATAAGAATACTTGAAACCATACAACTGTGTGTATATTATTTGTGTTAGATAAGAATACTTGAAACCATACAACTCTGTGTATATTATTTGTGTTAGATAAGAATACTTGAAACCATACAACTGTGTGTATATTATTGTATTAAATAGGAATACTTGAAACCATACAACTGTGTGTATATTATTTGTATTAAATAGGAATACTTGAAACCATACAACTGTGTGTATATTATTTGTATTAAATAGGAATACTTGATATAATATAACTGTGCAAAAAAAAAAATGAAAAAGTCTCAGAAACCACAACACAAAAAAATGTAAATATAAACATAATGAAGGGGATTCCCTAAACTCCCTGCATAAAATAACCCTAGAGGGGTTGACATGCCATTAAAATCAATCATAATTAACTGTTTGTTGTAAAAGTATATAAAAAATGTATCAAAAAGTATCAAAAATGTTCATGATTCCAGCCACAAAAAAGCAAGTTAAAAGTCCACAGCACGATTGAAGAAGGTGGAAAATTTTTCAAAGGATTTGTAATGTTGACAAGTCCGTTTACAACAAACTCTTTTGAGTTTTCTTGTGGATTATAATGCTTCTGATTTTTAAAAAATTAAAATTTATTTTATTTTTAAAACAGAATATGCATTTTCAAAATTTTAAAAATTCTGGCTCCGAACAGGAACGTTCGTTTGTACACTTCTTGTTTTGTAACGGTTTACTTATCCCGTCTTTCCATCACAAATATTTCGCTCTTGATGAAGACCGCTTTAATAAAAGGTCGAAACAGATTTCTGTCAGCGAACTATAACATCATTTGTTTGTTTTTTCTAAAAATGTTTAACTCATACTGTCGGATTCACTTCCATTTACTTTTCATATATATATATATATATATATATATATACACCAACCCCTCCACATCAGCAGGATACGACACAAGGTCAATTTCTTAAGTAGAGTTTAACAGGTTTGAATTCAGAGTTTTCCTTCTCCTAGACAGGTTGCCTTACCAAGGTTGAAGAGCCCAGTCTGCCCTACTATTTACCCATAGCTGGAGGGAGTATAGTTGGATTCATACCTTTCCCAAGGGTATTAGCACTATATGAAATGCAAGCAGTTTCGTCCAGGATTTGAACTCGGGTTGACGAGTTCATTTCCTACGACTAACCATTATGCCACGCGCCTCCATTCTCACTATAACCAGATGTGATCCATGTTTTGACCTTGCATAGATAGATACTTCAGCTAGATAAATTTAGCTGAACTCTTAAAAAAAAATTTAAAATTTTAAAAAAATTTAAAATTTTAAAAAAATTTAAAATTTTAAAAAAATTTAAAATTTTAAAAAAATTTAAAATTTAAAAAAAATTAAGAATTAAAAAAATAAAAATAAAAATAAAAATAAAATGATAAATAAAAAACACTTACCTGGGATGTGACCCCAGACCTTCTTGTTTTCAACCTTTGCCGGCCCTTTGATCTCGTAGCTCCAGAGTTTCTTGGCTGGAGTCTCAGCCACAATTAGTTGATAAGGACGGCCATCCATCATGTGACGAACGGCAACACCATTTGGGAACTGGTAACCACCATCCACCCTGATCATCTGTCCCTCCGTGGTGAAACAATAAACACTACCAAATTTTTCCTATAAAAAAATAAATAAATATAATATAATAATAATAATAATATTATAATATAATATAATATAATAATAATAATAATAATAATAATAATAATATATATAATAATATAAATATAATAACATGTCTATTTATTAATGATTTCTTTATTATATAATATCATTATATGTTATATAATATTATGTGTGGGGAGGGAGGATCTGCTGCTTGGGCGACAACTCATCCTCCATAACAACCTGCCCAGGCTACATAGTTTTCACTATGAAAATGATGTCTGCAAGAGGGACATGAAGACGTGCCACATCAACATCAACACAAGGGAGGCTTGTGCAGAAAAAAATCTGCGACCTGGTGCCTCCTCGTCAAACAAGGAACGAAAAGAAAGGTGTTAAGTATCTGGCCGCCATCCTTGGCCAGTTGTAAAAGAACTTAAAGTAAATAAGTAAGTAAGTCAATAAGTCCTGTGATATAGTATCCTTTGGTAAGTCAATAAGTCCTGTGGTATAGTATCCTTTGGTAAGTCAATAAGTCCTGTGGTATAGTATCCTTTAGGTCCGACGTCCAAGAAGATCTAAGTAGCAATGATTAGTGTGGCCAGAAAAGGTCAGTATGAATAATATCAGCAGCAGAGTACTGCTAGTGATTGGGCAATAGGAATCCTTCCCAGGTCACGTGCTTATCGGCGAGTCGTAATAAGTAGAAGTGACCATTCACCACACGCCTTATATCTTAAAAATCACAACAAAAGGAAAGAAGCCGCCGCAGAAAAGAGAGCCAAAAGGAAGCAGAGACAACAGCAACTTCAGCAAGCGTCACCGTTTGTTCGCGGTCACTGCACCAGAGATTGTCATTCAAAAATTTGTCCGTTCAGCCACTCACGCAGTTGCCGATAAAAGGAAGGAAGAAAGAGAGAAAAAAAAAAATGGACTCTACACTATTGTCTTTTATAGACAGAAGGATGACAACAAATTATTATATGTTATAAAATAGTATTATCTATTAATAATGGAGATTCGCTTCCGGTTTTTGTCTGTAACAAAAATTACATCACTGCTTACGTCACATTACCCAAAATGGTCATAACATAGAATAAATACACTCAAAATTTGAACATGCAACATTAGACAGTCCTCATTGTTTTTTAAAAACAAGTTTTAATAAATACATGACTGGTATTATATATCTATATATAGTTTGTTTTATTTTAATAAATATTTAACTCTTAATATCCTATACCACCTCATTCCACCCAGCCGGGAGTCACATTCATTTTCCTAATCTACCCCAAATGATAGCTTTTGTTTAAATATAATATTAAACATATTTAGAAGTCTTTGATTTAAGGGAAATAATAGGTAACTTTAAATGAAAAGGCCATTTTAGCCATTTATTGATAAGTCCTTATAGGAATTGGGCTCTGGACTTAGAAAATTCTCTTCAGGATGTTAAGAGTTAAAGTTTACATTTCAAATTGTTTTATTTTTTAATCCTTTAATGAATTTGATGATTTTACTTACTTAGGGTACGAACTCGCCGACATTGAATTTTTAACTCCCACCCCTGAGGCAATATGTTTCAAAAATCTATTTTTACATCGCCCGGAGGGATGTAATGTTTAGCAAGCTAGTCTCACAGATCCATTACTACTGAATAGTGAGTTTGAGCCGTGCTGGATGCCCTATGCTTGCGACTGTGTCACATCCTACCTGTGGTGAATGGGTTGGTTAAATAAATTGCACATCCCATCATGATGTAATGTTTAGAAATCTAATCTCACAGATTCATTTCTACTGAATAGCGAGTTCAATCCTCACAGGATGCCCTATACTTGTAACCTTATGTCACATCCTACCAGTAGTGCCGCCCTGTCGGTGGGGCGTTAGAATGCACCGACTACACCTCTGCAGAGGGGTACGAGTCCCCCAATGGGGCCACCTGTTAGCCGTAGGTGGCGACCCGTGATGCTTAAGGATAGAGCCCAGGTGGATGAGCAGTTCATGACTTGCAATAATCCACTTTGGCCCTATCTTGGGCTAGACGGGCGGTCGGAGAGGCCCCCTCCGATCAATCGGCTGGTCACGTCAAGCCCTAGCACCTATATGACTTTCCCAACCCTATTGCCTTTATGGCAAGCCCCAATCCCTTTTTATCATATGGGTGCTAGAAGGTGGTGGCTGCGGGTCTACATGTCCTGGGAATGACGTTAAACTCTATCTGATGGTGAGGTTCCAGTTTTGGAGGTTTGGGGAATGTGGAGTACCCCATTCATCACCATTGCTCCCTGGTCCACTTTGACCCGGAGTGGTAGTACCTGTTAGGGTCCCATCTATGGGTTAAATAGGAAAATGTATTTATAAAAAAATTGTATTATCCATTAAGAATTGATTTATTTCAAAACTTTATTGGCATTAAATGACCCACTGAGGTTGATATGCCGTAAAACAAAACAAACAAACAAACTATCAGTAGTGAGCAGGTTGGGTCCCTTGGGCATCCCATCATAATGAAATGTTTAGCAACAGATCCATTACTACTGAATAGCGAGTTTGATCCGTGCTGGATGCCCTATACATGCAACTACCCATAGTGAATGTGTTGAGTTAATACTCCAGTGCTTTGATAGTATCAAAGGTAATAACTGTTACATAATTATTGGATCCCTAATACTTATAGAAGGTAGTGTAGAAACATAATGGCGATTAGTGCAACTGATGGCCTTGAGAGTGAGTGATGGCGCTTGACCTCATTCTCACCTTGCCTTCTGGGATAAATCATGAGAACCGGAAGGCATAGAAGACCCTGTTCTGGTTTAAGGATAGTAATCAACTCGGCAGTTAGAAGTTAGAAGCCGAGCTCATAGGATGTAAGGATCTGCGTAGACCTCTGGTTTGGGGTTTAACAATAAAATAAGATCAAAAGTAAATCGAAGTCTTGTGTTTATTGCCTAAAAACTAACAATGACACAGGGCTTCTGATAAGGAGAAATCCCTAACAGAAACCAGACCCGAAGTTCCCAAGTCAACACCAGACGGTAGACCAGACCAAGTTAAGATGATAGAAGAAGAACCAAAGCCGGCCAGAAGAATAGATGTCCAAGATATAGAAGCAAGTAAGAAGTAAAGAAGTAAGAAAGGGTATACAACATAACCTTTAGAACACTTCATAGATTTCCCTAATATTATGCAAAAAAAAAAAAAAAAAAAAGACACTCTGAACTTGTCCAAGAGTGTAGAGCCTTACCTCCATTGAACGTTTGTAATCTGAAGGTGCAACCTCTCCAGCTGGTGCTGAAATCCACAAGTTACCATCATAATCAAATGCACAATCATTGCATCCCTGCATTCTTCGACCTTCCGAGTCCTTTTTGGAAATCTGGAAAAAAAGAAAAAAAAAGAAACCCACAAAAAAAGATGGATTAATAAAATAAACATGTATTAGATTAGATATGTTGGGTCAGTAATATTGGTAATTCCTGTATATAGAGTGAGTGAGGGAAAGGCTCTCTGTGATTGGATATACCAATCACATGATGAGCCCAGAAGTTTAGGCACAAAATACAAAATCTTGACAGACAGATTCTGTGACCAGTTCCACAGGCAGAGACATTAAAAGCTCTCCGAGATTCAACCCTAAGATACCAGATATCTTCTCCAGCATGCCGGTAAGTCCCTTAAACTCAACTTTATACACAGGAAGGACTTTATATTGTTATTCATTGTTTCATGTGCTGGTTAATAAATTGTTAGAATTAAACGAAGTATTAATTCATTGGACCATTTGACCTTTAGGCACCCCTTTTGCAATTTCGATTCATAAGCATGTTTTTCATTTATACCATCAAAATCCGGTTGTTTATTAACAGATGAATTTTAGAGTTTTTTTTTTTAAATTATGAAACTAACTCCTAACCTTAGCCCCTAACAATCAGATTTTGACGGTGTGAATGAAAAACATGTACTTATGAATTGAGATCGCAAAAGGGGTTCCTAAAGGTCATATGGTCCGTAGCTCCTAACTAGAGGCATAGGTTACCCAGTGGCACCTCTTTAATATAGGTGTATGTTACCTCTTTACAAATGGCACCTTTTTTACTCTAGGCATATGTTACCCAATGTTACCTCTTTATTATAGGCATATGTTACCCAATGTTACCTCTTTATTATAGGCAAATGTTACCCAATGTTACCTCTTTATTATAGGCACATGTTACCCAATGTTACCTCTTTATTATAGGCATATGTTACCCAATGTTACCTCTTTATTATAGGCATATGTTACCCAATGTTACCTCTTTATTATAGGCATATGTTACCCAATGTTACCTCTTTATTATAGGCAAATGTTAGGCAAATATTACCTCTTTATTATAGGCATATGTTACCCAATGTTACCTCTTTATTATAGGCATATGTTACCCAATGTTACTCTTTATTATAGGCAAATGTTAGGCAAATATTACCTCTTTATTATAGGCATATGTTACCCAATGTTACCTCTTTATTATAGGCATATGTTACCAATGTTAGGCAAATATTACCTCTTTATTATAGGCATATGATATTTAACAATACCGCTATATTATACTAATTAGAGAAAAATAAATTCAAAGTATTTCCCACTTATGTTTATGACAAGTGCTGTAATGTATTTTTTTGTGCAGACTAAAAAAAAAGAATTGAAAATGAAAAGACTTGTTGTTCTAATGCAGGGACAGATTTGAAATAAGATCACACCTACCTCTTCAAAGGTCCCATCAGTCTGCACAACCAACAAACCAAGTCTCATGTCCGCCACAAACAACTGGTTGGAATCTCGATCACATTGGCAGCCGGCAGGAATTCCTCCATAACCATTAATTTCCGGTTTGCAGATCACAGTTTTCTAAAAGAAATAAAGAAAGAAAACGGTTGGTTAGCTTGTTGGTTTTATGGCATATCAAACGTTGTTGGGTTATTTTATACTGAAATCTTTTTGTTGGGTTATTTTATACTGAAGTCTTTTGCAAGCAACAAGTTATTTTATATTATGCTAGGAATTTGGCCAACTAAAGGTGAAAATTACCAAAATATATGTTTAATACTCATGTTAAATCAGACATGTTTTCCAATTTTTTATATATTCAACTTTTTTTAACTAATGATTGTTCTCATTTATTTACAGCAGACAATAAAAAATTACTGGAAGCAAATAAAAAAAATCAGCTTTAGTCATGATTTTCTTAAAACAGATTGTGCTACAGTTTTTTTAGGGTAATTAACTTAAACAGTAAAAACGCCTTTTGGGACGAATTTAATTGCTTAAAAGTGTATTTAAAAAAAATTCATATGTAATTATAATTTGTTGTCCAACAGTCAAAAAATTCATATGTAATTATAATTTGTTGTCCAACAGACAAATAATACAAATTATCAAGCCTCATCTCAAGAATTTGGACAATTTTTCGAACCATATGACCTTAGGCACCTCTTTTTGATCTTGATTCAGAAGGACATGTTTTTCATTTACACCATCAATATCCAGTTGTTTGTTAGGGGTTAGAGTTAAGGGTTAACAAACAACCGGATATTGACAGTGTAAATGAAAAACATGTCCTTGTGAATTGGGATCAAAAGGAGGTGCCTAAAGGTCAATATAGTCCAAATTTTCTATATAACAATTGCCCATCAAAAATTAAATCTATTGATGAATAATTTGGTTGGAAATACCTTCTAATCAGTAGGGGGGGAGGTCACAGTCAAGCCTGACTCAAGGCTCCAATCGACAGTCCAACTACTTCCAACTGTATCTCGCTCCAAAATCCAATACTATTTCTTTGTTCCGCTCGTCTCGACAACAAAATACTACTGCAAGTCGTTCTGCCTAGTGTGTGAGAATAAGTCCTTTAAATATACCCCAATTTCACCACATCCGGGCTCCTCACTCATAATTGTCCGTGCAGCATGTGCGACACTCGCCAGCATGGCACGACCACCCACATCCAGGCCACTATGCCATTTCCTACTTCACCGATCGTCCACAGCTCTCACATTCTGAAGGAAGCAGGTTCGACTCTAGGTCAGTCCTACACGCCAGGCAAAGCCTAGCCCGCTTCCTTCGAGAATACGGCAAGTCTTCACGCCCGCCACCCTCTCCTCACACCTTGTTGCATGAGGCAGGTCTCCTCTCTCACTACACACCTGAAGAAAGCTGGTGGGCAAATCAGCTGAAATGTTACATTGCTGTTTTAAAATGGCCGTTTTGAAATAGACATTAATTTCTAGAATGTGTGTTTTTTTTTTGTTTTTTTTTTGTTTTTTCAAAGATTTAGATATCATCACTTAATTATACAAGTTGCTCAGCTGTGCAAACATGTCAATTTATTTTTTAAATTAAATTTGAAAATTGAAAAGGTTCAGCCATGATATTTTTTCATACCTCATATACCCTGTCATAACTAAGATATCTCACAAGTTTTATCAGATTATTTTTAAGAGAAAAAAAAAAAAAAAAAAAAAAAAAACTAAGTAAAAATAAAAATGAAAAAAACAAAAACAAAAAAAACAAAATAAAAAGGAAACAAAATGAAACATTGCTTATATTTGTATTTTTTAATATCTTATTGTATAGACTGTATACTTATGTACATATCTCGTCTTTCAGTATGCTGTCTTTAGTAATTAATTGTACTAGTATGTACTACGGCGAAACGTCTCCAACTGTGCTTCAATTTAATCAGAGCTTAGAGGAGAGGTGTATTCATGCCATTTCCAATAGTATTGGTATGATATATATATATATATATATATATATATATATATATATATATTAGGTACTGGCAAACTGAGCCTAAAATGCGTTTTTGACAAAATGACTTTAGCCCCCCCTACAGAAAATAATTTACCAAAATTCAGGGAATTATCGGATTTTAATGAAATTTTCAGTGTTTATGTATCAATGAATGATCTTTATAATGCATTATTTATTTTATTTCAAAACTTTCTCATTTTTTTCAGGTTGCTTAATTTTGACCCCCCTTATGTTGGGGGCGTAACATTTTTTCAAGTTGGTCTTATACTGTACTAATTACAATATAAATTAAGAGATAAAAGACCGAAGTTATGAATAGAAAAAAAAACAATTTTTTACAGTGGCTTTTCTATGAGAAAATAAATACAGAAAATCGAAAAATAAAATTTAAAAAAATAATAAATAATTAATTTTTGGAGATTTCTTTTTTACTCATTTCGATAATTATTCATTTGGCTATTATCTTATAAAAGAAAAAATTATACATTGATATTTTTTCTGCAAAAAAAGGGGGGGGGGTACATTTTCAATAGAGTTTTGCTTCAAAACTTATTACTTTCATCTAAAAAATTTAGGTTTGCATAAACTAGATATTTATTTCTAGAATCTAAAAATATAACATTTTAAACTTAACATCAGGCTTTTCACATTTTAAATGAATTTTATATATCAATTTTTCATAGCAAAAATACTAAATTAAAGTTTTGAAATAAAATAACTGGTGCATTATAAATTTCATTACTTGATAAATCAATACTGAAAATTTCATTAAAATCGGATAATTACCTGATTTTTGGTAATTTTTTTTGCAATCGCGAATGTTACATTAAAATTGTAAAACCATTGAAAAATAGACAGAATGGCGGATCATGTCGAAATTGACCAAAACAAATTGTTTTAAATCTATTAAAAATAAACTGCATATGTAATGATATTTTTCTTTTTTTAATGATGGTTATTATGTTACTACTTATCGATTTAGACAAAATTTGACCTTAAATAAGAGATCTAATTATTTTTAATTCACTTTTAAAACTCATAGCAGACGATGTTAATGCCAGTACCTTATATATATTTATATCTTTGAAAGGAAGGAAAAACTCAACACCGTTATTCCATAATATATTTATTTCAACCAAAATTGGGGCCTTTATAAATCTAAGTTGATTTATCAAAGCTCCCCAAATTAAGTCTCATCAGATGGATAGTCACCAATAATTTGAATTGCATAACAGAAAAATGATCTCAATGTAGAATCGGGTAACTTTGTTAAATCAACTTAGATTTATAAAGGTATATAATGTACATTTTCGGCCTATTAGATTTCATCAGCAGAGCTATAGACAGGAAGACCGCTTTGTGTGTGATTCGAACCCTGACTGTCAAGCTGACAGGCAGGGACTCTAACCATTACACCAGCTGGCCCTTTTCCCAGATTTTTCGTTTGTTTAGAAGTAGGTTATATTCCACTTATGGTGACTTTACTACACAACAGTATGAGAAGTAAACAAACAAACAATGTATTTTGATATGGCTTATTTTAGCCGACAATTTTTGGGAGAATATTTGCTTAATTGAAGTCATACCTAATTTTGAGACTTTTCTTCCAACAGCGGAATGTTAGAGTTATTCAGGTACAAGTTGAGAGTTCAATGTTCAATATTATTGAACAGAGCAATATGATTAGTAAATTTTGTGGTTATAGATCTATTTCTACCCATAGGTATCTGTGTATACCCACGAGTTTCATCAGACCGCTAACTTTATAGAAAATGGCAAACAGAAAATTCATGGGTCTTTATATACAATTTTTCTAGGAAATCCTGAAAAGTTTCAGTCTTTCAATTGTTTACATTACCTTTTATAAGGAAAGATGTTCAACATGAAATGCCTGGATGCTAGCTTTTAGAACCAGCTAAATAGACTATTAAAAAAAAAAGACAAAAAAAAAAAAAAAAAATGATTTTTTTTTTTCTTACGTCATGATACCCCCTCCCTACATACACAAACAACCCCAGTGCATCCAGGAGAGCAGAAATAACACATGATTGACCCTTAATTCGAAAAACAAAGGCAAATTCTCCCCTCTGAAGAGTTTAGAGAGGTGCTAAGTCTTGTTTACCGAGATACTTATGGCTTCCAGTAAAATCCGCACCATCTATGTAGCTTTTCAGTTTGGAGTAGCATAGGGGTAGGTCCGCCGAGTACTGCAAGGCATGCTTGCTTGTACTCGGAACTGTTATCTCTTATTTCCCTACCAACAGGTACCCCTACCTAACATCCACCCAGCAGAGGACTGATAAAGTTTATCTGAAATGCCAGATGAATTCAAGGTGAAGAAATTAGCATGCATGTGTGATGTGTGTGTGTGTGTATATACACACACACATATATATATATATACATACATACATACACATATATATACATACATACATACACACATATATATATATATATATATACACACAAATATATGTGTGTATATATGGACATATACACAAATATATGTGTGTATGTGTTTGTGTATGCATATATATATATATATATATATATATATATATGAGAAGTAAACAAACAAACGATGTGTTTTTGATAAAGCTTTTTTTAGCCGACAATTTTTGGGAGAATATGTGCTTAATTGAAGTCGTATCTAATTAATAATTAATTAGGCGGGCATACCTATTCAAATGTAAGGCTAAACAAATCGAGAAAAATCAATCTCTGTATGTACATTTCGGCCTATTAGGCCTCATCAGCAGAGCTATATATATATATACATATATATGTGTTTGTGTATATGTATGCGCATGCATATATATATATATATATATATATATATATATATATATATATGTGTGTGTGTGTGTGTGGTATATGTGTGTACACATACAAGGTGTGTAAAAAAATATCAAGATTTTTTGTACTTTTTGACATATCTTGTATTCTGAAAAAAAAACAAAAAAACTTTCCATTCATTAATTTTTTCAGAATACAAGGTGTGTCAAAAAAGTATCAAGTTTAAAGCTGTATTTATCAAGATAGAAATGGAGAATGAACAGAACGTTTTTTGTTTTTTTTTCTTCAGAATACAAGGTGTGTCAAAAAAATACAAAAAATCTCAATACTTTTTTTGACAAACCTTGTATATATGTATATTTCTTTTTCGTTAAGTGTTTTTTTTTTTTTTTCAAAATACAGGATATGAAGAAAAAGTTGTGTCTATATTTGATTATATTTGTTATTCATGTTTATTCAAACCTGTGCCGAATTTGAGAACAAATAGGAGGGCTTCACATTCAATGAAATTGAGTTTAGTATCTTATTTATATATACTCATAAAATAGGGTGGGTAGAAATGTTTTTTTAGTAAATGAACCATGAATACAGAATTCTGCTTTAAAAAATATCAATAAAGAAACTAACCCTGTTGTAAAAAAAACGACTGTTTTACTTATTTTTCAACATAACGGTAAGTAATTTTTCCCCAATCGGATAATTTGATCTTTGAATTAACTGTTTTTCTTAGTAACAACTCTTTATGTTCGTTATTTCTTTTTTTGCAAGATTTTTAAAAAAGTTAAAAAAATATTTACGTTTCTTCCTTCAATATGGCTTAAACTGATCACGTGACGTATTTTGGTGGTACCTACATATTCTACTCGTAGCAAATAGTAGGGCAAATAAATAACTACCGTAAATCTTCGAGTATGGACTATACTTGTACGCAGGGGATTTTAGGGGGCTGTACCTCTGAAAAAAAAATGCGTCTGAATAAACATTACCGGACAGCAAATAGAGACTCAGGCATTGCTTAGAAAATATTTTTCATTTTTAATCTCGTATATAGTACGCACTAGGGATTTTGACCTTTAAAAAAGTGTGGATTATACTCGAGGATTTACGGTACTACTTTATGAAAATTGATGTAGTCGAGTGGGGGCTCCGTATATCATACATTCAGAGGGGGCTCATGAGACCCTGGCACTAGCCTTGTATCCAAGACACCCTTTTTTTGAAGGGCTCAGGTGATATAGTTAGCTACTGGCAAACTGAGCCTAAAATGCGTTTTTGACAAAATGACTTTAGCCCCCCCTACAGAAAATAATTTACCAAAAATCAGGGAATTATCGGATTTTAATGAAATTTTCAGTGTTTATTTATCAATGAATGGTCTTTATAATGCATTATTTATTTTATTTCAAAACTTTCATTTTTTTCAGGTCACTTTATTTTTACCCCCCCCCCCCCCTTTATGTTGGGGGCGTATCTTTTTTTTTCAAGTTGGTCTTATACTGTACTAATTACAGTATAAATAATGAGATAAAAGACCGAAATAAATAGAAACAAAAAAAAAATTTTACCGTGGCTTTTCTATGAGAAAATAAGTACCGAAAATTGAAAAATAAAATTGAAAAAAAATAATAAATAATTTATTTTTTGGAGATTTCTTTTTTACTCAATTCGAATTATTTAATTGGCTATTATCTTATAAAAGAAAAAATTATACATTGATATTTTTTCTGCTTAAAATGGGATGGGGTACATTTTCAATCTAGTTTTTCTTCAAAACTTATTACTTTATGTATCTAAAATAAGGTTTGCATTACATAGATATTTATTTCTAGAATCTAAAAATATAACATTTTAAACTTAAAATCCGAATATTTTTATTTTAAATGAATTTTATATATTAATTTTTCATAGCAAAAATACTAAATTAAAGTTTTGAAATAAAATAACTGATGCATTATAAAATTCATTAATTTATAAATCAATACTGAAAATTTCATTAAAATCGGATAATTACCTGATTTTTGGTAATTTTTTTTTGCAATCGCGAATGTTATATAAAAATTGTAAACAAGCGCGTAAAACCATTGAAAAATAGACAGAATGGCGGATCTCGTCGAAATTGACCAAAACAAATAGTTTTAAATCTATTAAATTAAACTGCATATGTAATGATATTTTTCTTTTTAATGATAGTTATTATGTTACTACTTATCGATTAAGACAAAGTTTGACCGTAAATAATAGATTTAATTATTTTAATTCGCTTTTAAAACTCGTAGCAGATGATAAAATGCCAGTCCCTAGATATAGTCAACGTATTTCAAACCTCGCTGACAAGAAAAACACAATTTATGTCACAGCTAAAAAAAAATTGAAAGAAAAAAAATAAAGAAAGAAAATGGAAGTAAAGAACAAAACAAAACAAAAAAACAAAACTGAAGTAAAAAAAACTCTTTACCTTTCCTGTTTTCAAATCGACTCGTAATATTTCTCCCGCAGGTTTTCCGTTAACTTCGACTTCGGGGGCCACGAGATAAAAATCACCCTTTTTATCAAAAACGGGTCCCTCGGCTCCTGGTATACCTTCGGTCACTTTAGTGAAAGGGGTTCGATGACTGGGATGTCCATGTTGCCTTAGATTTGAATTCAACTTGAAAGCACTTACCAGCTGGGCTCACTCGTCACCGGGGGACCTAGAAAAGAAAAAAAAATGAAGGAAAACAAATATAATGAAAATAAGATAAATAGTAAACAGCACGAACAGGAAAAACTGGATTTAAAACTTATCGCATACTCGTGTAACGAACGACATTTTAAGTCTTTCTTTTTGGAAGAAGAAAAAGGCTAAACTTGCAAATCGGTCGGAAAATTAGGGTGACCCAGAAAAACAGAACCCCCCACAAATTTTAATTAGGGGGTTTAGGGTTGGGTTTAGGATTAGGGTTAAAATATAGGGTTGGGGTTTAGGGTTAGTTTAATGGGGAAATAAATAATTTGGGTTCTGTTTTTTCTGGGTCACTATGTATACAGGGTGATCCATAAAAAAAAACAGAACCCCCACAAATTTTGTAATAAAACTTAATTTTAACTAGGAAATAAATAATTTGGGTTCTATTTTTTCTGGGTCACCCTGTCATATGTTTTAATTTTCCGACTGATTTGTAAGTTCAGCCGGAAAAAAAATACTTGCTTTAACATTCAGAAGGTCTAACAGACCGAAACGTTATAACGCCGACATCACAACCCACAATAAACATCCAATTTGTACAACATCCAATTTGTACAACATCCCGTGTTTATCTACCTTTCTCTCTCTCTCTCTCTCTATATATATATATATATTAACCTCTCCCCCGCATGAGCAGATTTGAATTCAGAGTTTTCCTTCTCCTAGACTGGTTACCAAGGCATGGTTAAAGAGCCCAGTCTGACCTCCTGTTTTAGCCATAGCTGGAGGGAGAATTGGATTCATACCTCTATGAGTATCAGCATCATGTGAAATGCAAACAGCCTCGTCCAGGAATTGAACTCTGGTCGACGAGTCCATTTCCTACGACTCTAACCATTACAATACGCACCTCTATAAATATGTCTCAATGAAAGTTTTCAAATTTTATTATTGAAAAGAAAAAGTCAATTCATTGTTTAAAAAGTTAATCGAAACATTTATTTAAAATGCTATTGATTTCAAAGGAGGCTTCTTAAAAAAAAAAGAAAGTTGAAATATTATTTGAAGATAACCTGTCCCTACATAGCTTAAATTTGAATAAAGACGGTTACTAGCCGGACCGGTGGATATACTAATTTAACCATTAAAACGTGGTAATAAAGGACTATTTGCTCGTAAATTCCTACCATAAAATAAACTGAACCCCCATTTTATGTCCGTGTTTTTGTATGAAATATTTTATTTTTCTTGCACCCGTTATGTTACAATACAAAATATATTTTATTTATTTTAATATTCAGTTCAATATGCATATTCTAAAAGTTTTTATTTTGTGAGAATGTTTAGTTTTAAAGCTCGTTTTACAATTTAGGCATAAATTGGATCCTCCTTTTATGACCGTAATTTTGTTTTTTCGTCGACGATGATTAAAATCTGACGTTTTTATTTTAGAGTACCAAAGCCGAAAAGAAATAACAACAAAAAGTAATATTCAACTTTTTACTCGTAAATTCCTACCATAAAATTAGGCTTGGGCATTTTATGGTAGGAATTCACGAGTAAAAAGTTGAAGTGTAAAAACGAACCCCCACTTTAAAACTAAGCATTCTCACAAAATAAAAGCTTTTAGAATATACACATTGAAGTGAATATTAAAATAAATAAAGGAAATGTATTTAGTATTGTAACATAACGGGTGCAAGAAAAAGAAAATATTTATTGCAAAAACACGGACATAAAATGGGGGTTCAGTTTATTTTATGGTAGGAATTTACGAGCAAATAGTCCTTTATTACCTAAAACGTTTGATAATCTCTCTCTCTCTCTCTCTCTCTCTCTCTCTCTCTCTCTCTCTCTCTCTCTCTCTCGTCCATTGAAACAGATTATTATGCGTAGAATTTGAAAATGTGTAGGTAGGTAAAACTTTGAAAAATCTGAATCCATATTTATGGGGCGCGGTACAGAGCTCTTGGTACAGTGTACTTATAAAACTCTTCTGATATAATTATTCAGACTCTTATCTTTATAGAAAAAAATAAAAATGTGTTTCTTTTATAGGTTCATTTTTCAGATTTCATAAAATAAAATAGAGGGTGGGGTGACCCTAGGAAAAAACCTATTTTAAACAATTTCATGAACAGGTGAATGATTACCAAAATTTTCGTGAAAATTTGACCCTTAATTGATTTTCATAGAATAAAAAAAAACAAAAAAACGGGCAGTCATAACTTGTATTGGGCTACGTTAAATTTCAATTGATTTAATGGTACGAACATGTAATCATTGTTTTCTTTCATAATTTTCATTATGTCCGTAAGCTAGAGATGCTCAAAAAGTGCTCTTTTTCCCACGCACGCAAATTGTTAAAAAATATTTTAAAACATCAATAAAAAAAAAGGGAAAATGAACTTTTTAATGCTTTCTTTTACGTTTAATATAAAGAACAATTCCAAGTTTATGCGTTAAAAATTTTTTTTTAAATTCTGTTACATATAACCTAAATTTTGCATTTTAAATTAAATTCCCGTAAATTCTTAATCTTTGTTGACATAGTTATCGCATCTTGACGCAAACAATCAGACCCCAGTAATTTTTACGGATGATTATACATGTAATTTTAAAAAAAATCTTTTTATTGTTGATTTCAAAAATAATTAATTTCTTCAAACAAACACTGTCTGAGCTGTGCAGGTATCACAGATTTGAACTTATTTGAAAGTATTCACAGCAGCAGCAGCAGCAACAACAGTTTTCCATGAGAGAACAGCTGCACGGCCACCTGCCCCATATCTCACAAACCATTCGTGTGAGGCGAACAAGACACGCTGGGCACTGTTGGAGAAGCAAGGATGAACTCATTAGTGACGTTCTACTGTGGACGCCATCACATGGGCACTCCAGAGTAGGCCATCCAGCAAAGACGTACATGGATACTGCGCGGATACTGGATGCTGCACAGAAGACCTCCCAGGAGCAATGAATGATAGGGACGATTGGCGAGAGATTGTCATGGATATCCGTGCTGCAAGCGCGACACGATGATGATGATGATGATATTGTTTTAAGAACTACAATGGTGAAATTACAAGTGGTGAACCAAGTAAAAAGTTTGAGAAATTCTCGCGTATATAATAAGTAGTTATTTTTTCTCAGTAGACGTGTGAACCATCCTGTACTGAGAATATATTTTTTGGAGGGGGAGGGAGGGGGCGATAGTGTGGGGACAAATCAATTTTTAATTTAGGGCTCAACAAAGCCTTAGGGCCCCGCCCTTGGGTGCGACTCGGAATTAAGGAAGAATCGCCCAGAAATTCCCAGATGGTTATTTATTAAAACATTTGACAATAATCTCACGTTCGCTATCAATAGGGCGCTTCTTGTAGTGTTATGGTTAACAAGCTAGACTGGTAAAAAGTGACGTGCGTACCCAAAAATCGCTGCCGTTATAGTATGTGGCCTACCTTTTTGATTCTGTTATAGTATGTGGCCTACCTTTTTGATTCTGTTATAGTATGTGGCCTACCTTTTTGATTCTGTTATAGTATGTGGCCTACCTTTTGGATTCCGTTATAGTATATGGCCTAATTTTTGGATTTTGTTATGGTATGTGGCCTACCTTTTGGATTTTGTTATAGTATGTGGCCTACCTTTTGGTTCCGTTATAGTATGTGGCCCACCTTTTGGTTCCGTTATAGTATGTGGCCCACCTTTTTGATTCTGTTATAGTACGTGACCTCCCCGGTTTGAATGTGTCCTACCTCAGTAAGAGTATATTTATAGAGATAAATAGTAGGCAATTTATTGAAAACTAATTATTTTTCACATATATTCAATTTCAAGTAATGCATTTCAGTCATAAGCTGTATATAGTAATTTAGAATAAAAAAGAAAAATAATTTATCCATAATTTACATGAATCAGAGATCTATTTAATTCTAAAATATTCTAAAATTCTGAAATAGGGTTAGGAGTTATTATTATAATCTTATAATATACTATAAGAGAGACATGATTTCGTAGGTCACATTCAAAAGGTAGGCCACATAATATAATGGTACCCTCTGGCGTATACAATAAGTAATTATTTTCCCCAGTAGACGTGTGAACGATCCTGCACTGACAATATTGGGTGGGGAGTCGATAGTATGGGGACAAATCAATTTCCATTTAGGGCTCCACAAAGGCTTGGGGGCCCCGCCCTTGGGTGCGACACGGAATTAAGGAAGAATCGCACAGAAATTCCCTGTTGATTATTTATTAAAACATTTGACAACAATCTCACGTTTGCTATCAATAGGGCACTTCGTGTAGTGTTATGGTTAACAAACCAGACTGGAAGAGAGTGACGGGCGTACCCCAAAATCTACCCTCAATTTTATTTAGTTTCTTTGTCCTTCTTTTGAAGGGTTTATTTTTCTCCCAGTCCCACCATTAGTTGGAAAGTAAATCGCTTTTTCTTTCATTAGGTTTAGTTTCTTTGTTTAATGGTATATCAACCTTCGTGGGTTATCTAATACCAAAGCCATCCTTGGAGAAAAACAGTAGTGGTACTATTTGACACATAGCTGGGGGGGTCAGGGGGTTCATACCTTTTCCAGAGTATTAATCCAAAAGTGAAGGTAATAGCCTGGCTGGAGTTTGAACTCACTTACTATAATGTCGCAGTCTAGCAAGCTAACACCACAGGGACTTCCTCTTTCATAGTTTTTAAAAAAAATTTTTTAAGTAGGATAGTCCACAGAAAAGACGAGGGATGCCTGCTCAAAAAACAACCCACGCTTAAGGCGTTTTTCCCCCAATTTTGTTCTGGACAAGTAAATGCAAATATCTTAACCACCCCCTCTTTAAAATATTCTTTTAGCGGTTTGAAGGCGTTTTTATCAACAAAAAAATTTTTTTTACTTGTTTGAAGGCGTTAAAAGTAAGCCATCACCCAGTGTTTTTTTTTTATCGAATTTTTTTTTTATATTTTCATTTTATTAATTCAAAATTTCACGTATTTTAAAATAAATATTACCTAGTTTCGAAAGTTAAAAACCCTAACCCTAATCTTAAGCCCTAAAAACCGCTAAAAAAATATTAAAAATAAAAACGCCTTCAATCGTAGCACGAGTTGTTGTTTTTTTTTCGACAGGCACCGCCTAGCGGATTTTAGGGCAGGACGCAATTGAGCGAAGAGCCCCATTCATTCTTGTTGGGTATTCAATTCTATTTTTTCAAACTCAATTTTTTCAAACACATTTTAATACTCATTTTTTATGTATTTAACCCATAGATGGGACCCTAACAGGTACTACCATTCCGGGTCAGTCTGGACCAGAGGGTAATGGCGATAAAGCGGTACTCCACATTCCCCAGAGCTCCAGAATTGGAACTTCACCAGTAAATGCAGTTTAACGCTATACCCAGGACACTAAAACCCTGAGCCACCGCCTTCTAGCACATATAGGATAAAAAGGGTTGGGGGGGGGTTGCCATAAGGGCATTATGGTTAGGACAATCGTATAGGTGCAAGGGCTTGAAGTGACCAGTTGATTGATCGGGAGTGAGCCTCACCGACCGTACGTCTAGCCTAATTAAGAATCAAAGTGGAGTGTTGCATGTCATGGACTGCCCAGCCACCTGGATTCTGTTCTTAAGCATCACGGATCACCACCCACGGCCAACAGGTGGCCCCATTGGGTTGGTGGGGATTTTACCCCTCTGAAGAGATGCAGTCAGTGCATTCGACAGGGCGGGGTCTTCACTGTCCTACCTTTAATGTAACTATTTTCATTAACTGACCCAGATCAGACTAATATTCCTTTCACCATAATCTCAAATTTATTCTAAAAAAAAAAAAAAAAAAAAAAAAAAAAAAAAATTGGTGCTCAGTTACCAGGATTCTGTCCTTAAGCATCACAGGTCGCCACTACGCCACAGGTGGTCCCATTGGGGAGGATTTTTAACACCTCTGCAGAGATTTAACCCCCCCCCCCAAATGGGACTACCTGTTGCCCGTGGTGGCAGTCGGTATAGACTACAGCCCAACAGACAGGGCAAAGAGAAAAATTGGGTAACCCAGCACTAGGTTTATTACATCTTGGTCGGGCCTATAACTTTTCAGTACCTCTTTGTATTGAAAGTTATGTTTTCCCCCCACGCACATAAAAAATTGTACTTGTAAAGTTTTTTTATTTTTATTTTATTTTTTTGGAGAATTTGTGGTATGTTGATGTAGTACAGTACTGAAGTATTTAGTTAAAAATAAAAACATGATTTATGGTAAAAGGAAAAAAAAAAAATGAAAAAGTACGTTTGCTTGGGTCAGCGTATGTGACTAACTGGGTAAGGGTTAGATCAGAGTTTAACTGCGTCCTTCTCACACCCTAAAAATATTTGGCGTGCTGCACATGTTTTTTTTTTTTTGGCATTAAATTATATTTTCATACGAAAATAAATACTTACCTGTCTCATAATAGATGTTACATACATTTAGTGCATACATTTTTTTAATATGTGCAAATATAATTACTCCCAAGGTGCAGTGGAGTAACTAAGTACGAGGGTAATCCCAATAGTAAGAATTTTCCAAAGTGCCGTGGTACGCGTCTGAGGCGGGGAGCGCCACTCCTACCACCAGTCCTCACTTTCCCGGACATATCCACGTGCTACTCATATGCTGGACACTCTACAGGCCGAGCTAAGCCGGCCCTTAAACGGAAAGTTTTTTTGGTGGGTACCCAATGACAGTTTAACTACAGTCTATGAATTAAAACTTTGCGGAATGGGTTACGGTTTTAGGGGATTAAGGTGTTTTTTAATTACATATTGCTTAATCTGTTTTAATTGAAGATAA
>CM042160.1:96208434-96270778 GCA_023376005.1 Doryteuthis pealeii | reverse complement strand
GAAGAGATTTGGTTTGGGTTTAAGTTTTGTTTACGGCAATATCGACCTGGGTGGGTCCATTAATGCTGACAAAGTTGTGAAATAAATTCATTCTTAATGCATAATACAATTTTGTTTATAAACTCATGTTTTTCTATATAACCATAGATGGGACCATAACAGGTACTACCACTCCGGTCAGAGTGAACCAGGGAGCAATGGTGATGAAAGGGTGCTCCACATTCCCCAAATCTCCAGAACTGGACTCTCACCATCAGATAGAGTTTAACGTCATTTCCCAGGACATGTAGACCCTCAGCCACCACTTCTAGTACCCATATGTATAAGAAGGATTGGGGGTTGCCATAAGGGCAATAGGGTTGGGGGGCAATCATATAAGTGCTAGGGCTTGATGTGGCCAGCCGAGAGAGGATAGATTAGATAGGATAAATGATAATTCTTATGTTAACTACTGGGTTCCTGCTAACTCGTCTGGCTGCCATGTTCTTGTTGATCTAGTGGAATTTCTGTTAAGGGTTGATTTTCTATGTTGATTTTTCTTTTGTGCTGGGCTGGTCATTAGAGTTGGTCAATTTTTCACTTTAAAAATATCAAATTGTCCATCGATGCAAAAGATGTGTTTTAGTATATGAATACTGTACCAAAAATGAGATCTTTTACTTGTACCATTGTTTGAGGAAATAGCATCAAATATTGTCTACTAAAATGCACTAAAAATCCTCATTTCGCAAAATTTAGCCTTTAGAAAATGAGAATTTTTAGCGCATTTTAGTAGACAATCTTTGATGCTATTTCCTCAAACAATGGTGCAAGTAAAAGATCTAATTTTTGGTATCAGTATTCAGTATACTAACACACAACTTTTGCATAGACGAACAATTTAATATTATAAAAAAGTGAAAAATTGACCTACCCTAATGAGTAGTGCACTTACAAATAAACCAATTTCAAGACTAGTAAAGGAATGTATTAAGAATATGGAGAAAAAGGGTTTTGCCTGAAGAATAAGCCTCAGAATATGGAGTGGCTGTTGCAATCCTGCATGTTAGCACTACGCCATGATGAGAACACCCTCAATGGGACGGGATCAAATTAATTAATAATAAGAATTTTGAAGGAGTGTAAAAATAAAAAAAATTATTTTAATTACATTATAAATATATTTTTATTTGTTATATTGACACACATTAAATATAAAAATTCTCAAAGTAATATTTTAGAATTTAAGCCAGAAAAAAATGTTGAATCATTATATATATATATTTTTTATGAAGTTAGATAGAATCTTTTATATAAAAAGTATCAACTATACCTTTGACATCCCAACAAAAAGAGTACCAGAATGTACAGTGGGTAAATGAAAAAAAAAAAAAAAAAAAAATAATATATATATATATATATATATATATATATATTTTTTTTTTTTTTTCGCAGAAATGCATCCTGGCCACCTGCCTTAAAAAATGTTAAGCGTGCGAGCTCAAATATCAACCTGCCCTACGAATGAAGTCCCTAGCTGAAGCGGTGCCTGCTGAAAAAAACAACCAGTGCTTAAGGCGTTTTCTCAAAAGTTAATGTGATATTTTACCCCCTCCCCCTTTTTTTTGACAGGTAAATGTAAATATTTAAACCTCCCTCTTTTAAATATTCTAAAGAGTGGGGGCTAAATATTTACATTTACTTGTCGATAAAAAATATGGCTTACTTTTAACGTCTTCGAACCACTAAAAAAAAAAAAAAAAAAAAATTTGTTGATAAAAACGCCTTCAATCTGCTAAAAAAAATTTTTTTTCTTCGGTATTTTCATTTTATTTTAATATCTTTTTTTTTTTTAGACTATCAATTACAAATAAGAAATCAAAACATTTTTTACGGTATTTTTATTTCATTTTAATATATTTATTTCCAACAATCAATTACAAAATAAAAAAATCAAAATATTCAGATATTCTTTTTTTATTTTCAGCTAGGGACTTCATTTATAGGGCAGGTTGTTTTTTAAGCTAGCACCGCTTAGCGTTTTTTTAAGACAGGAGGCTGGGACGCATTTCTGCGAAGAGACCCAAAAGAAGAAATCAGATAGAATCTTTATATAATGGTAACAGCATATCCCCCTCAGAAATTCCAACAAAAAAAAAAAAAAAAAGAGCCAGAATGATATGGGAAAGAGACATTAACTTAAAAAAAAAAAATAAAAAAAAAAAATATTAATGTAACAAAATCTTTTCTTAAATCAGAGAAAAGTTTAAATTTGAATTTTTTTTTTTTTGATTCCAAATTTTCTTTTTAATTCAAATTTTTATTTTTAAAATTTCTTTTTTTTTTTTTTTTTTTTTTCTTCAATTCAAAATTTTGGTTTTTTGGTTTTGTAGGGTGATTTTACATTATATTTTGAATTTTAACGTCTCACAAAACTGTTTCTTTCCATTTCTTTGCCATTCAAACTTCCAGACAGCATTGTTCTCGTGTTCCGTGACAAAAACATTTTTGGTCTGGGGCTGAAAATGTAAGTTGCTGGGTTTTGAAAATGGGCAACGGATTCTCATTTTAGGCTGTCCCCCATCAGGCCGAACACTTCAATGTGTGAACTCCCCCAATGGCAACCAAAAGGTTATTGTCCTCATCAAAGTCCATTCCGTCAGCACCACCTTCATGAGTACCTTAAGAAAAAAAAAGACAAAAGACCCATATAATTATTGGTATTAGATAAAGAACACTTGAAACCATACAACTTTGTGTTATTCTATTTCTCAGAATTTTTAAGATGAGGCTTGATTAGTATTAGTATTATTGGACTATTGCTCATCTTCATTGTTATTGGAAACCCATGGACTGAATAAAAGGTAGGTTCAAAGTTTGTGATGGCTCCCACAACAAGAAGGTCTCAAGAAGTCCCTCAAAAAGAAGGTCCCCGAGTCCGACAAGAAATACCTGATGAAGGCTGGAGGGCACATTGTCCGAAACATTGTATAGATAACAATGAGGACAATAGTCCGAATAATTATCCAAATAATACTAAGTGTATATTAATTGTGTATATTATATAAGAATACTTGTAACCATACAACTGTGTGTATATTATTTGTATTAAATAGGAATACTTGAAACCATACAACATATTATATACTTGATATAATATAACTGTGCAAAATAAAAATGAAAAAGTCTCAGAAACCACAACACAAAAAAAATGTAAATATAAACATAATGAAGGGGATTCCCTAAACTCCCTGCATAAAATAACCCTAGAGGGGTTGACATGCCATTAAAATCAATCATAATTAACTGTTTGTTGTAAAAGTATAAAAAAATGTATAAAAAATATCAAAAATGTTCATGATTCCAGCCACAAAAAAAACAAGTTAAAAGTCCACAGCACAATTGAGAAAGGTGGAAAATTTTTTCAAAGGATTTGTAATGTTGACAAGTCCGTTTACAACAAACTCTTTTGAGTTTCTTGTGGATTATAATGCTTCTGATTTTTAAAAAATTAAAATTTATTTTATTTTTAAAACAGAATATGCATTTCAAAATTTTAAAAATTCTGGCTCCGAACATGAACGTTTGTTTGTACCCTTCTTGTTTTATAACGGTTTACTTATCCTGTCTTTCCATCACAAATATTTCGCTCTTGATGAAGACCGCTTTAATAAAAGGTCGAAACAGATTTCTGTCAGCGAAACTATAACATCATTCGTTTGTTTTTCTAAAAATGTTTAACTCATACTGTCAGATTCACTTCCATTTACTTTTATATATATATATATATATATATATATATATATATATATATATACCAACCCCTCCACATGAGCAGGATATGACACAAGGTCAATTTCTTAAGTAGAGTTTAACAGGTTTGAATTCAGAGTTTTCCTTCTCCTAGACAGGTTGCCTTACCAAGGTTGAAGAGCCCAGTCTGCCCTACTATTTACCCATAGCTGCAGGGAGTATAGTTGGATTCATACCTTTCCCAAGGGTATTAGCACTATATGAAATGCAAGCAGTTTCATCCAGGATTTGAACTCGGGTTGACGAGTCCATTTCCTACGACTAACCATTATGCCACGCACCCCCTTTCTCACTATAACCAGATGTGATCCATGTTTTGACCTTGCATAGATAGATACTTCAGCTAGATAAATTTAGCTGAACTCTTAAAAAAAAATTAAAAATTTTAAAAAAATTTAAAATTTAAAAAAATTTAAAATTAAAAAAAAAATTAAGAATTAAAAAAATAAAAATAAAAATAAAAATAAAATAATAAATAAAAAACACTTACCTGGGATGTGACCCCAGACCTTCTTGTTTTCAACCTTTGCCGGCCCTTTGATCTCGTAGCTCCAGAGTTTCTTGGCTGGAGTCTCAGCCACAATTAGTTGATAAGGACGGCCATCCATCATGTGACGAACGGCAACACCATTTGGGAACTGGTAACCACCATCCACCCTGATCATCTGTCCCTCCGTGGTGAAGCAATAAACACTACCAAATTTTTCCTATAAAAAAATATTGATATAAATATAATAATATGTCTTTTTATTAATTATATCATTATTATATAATATCATTATTTTCCTATAGAAAAATATTGATATAAATATAATAATATGTCTTTTTATTAATTATATCATTATTATATAATATCATTATTTTCCTATAGAAAAATATTGATATAAATATAATAATATGTCTGTTTATTAATGATTTCTTTATTATATAATATCATTATATGTTATATAATATTATGTGTGGAGAGGGAGGATCTGCTGCTTGGGCGACAACTCATCCTCCATAACAACCTGCCCAGGCTACATAGTTTCCACTACAAAAATGATGTCTGCAAGAGGGACATGAAGACATGCCACATCAATATATGGGAGGCTTGTGCAGAAAAAAAACGTGTGACCTGGTGCCTCCTCGTCAAACAAGGAACGAAAAGAAGTGAAAAAGAAAGGAAAGAAGATGCCACAGAAAAGAGAGTCAAAAGGAAGGAGAGACAACAGCAACTTCAGCAAGTGTCACCGTTTGTGCGCGGTCACTGCAACAGAGATTGGCATTCAAAAATTTGTCCGTTCAGCCACTCACGCAGTTGCCGATAAAAGGAAGGAAGAAAGAGAGAAAAAAAAAGTGGCTCTACACCATTGTCTTTTATAGATGGAAGGATGACAACAAATTATTATATGTTATAGAATAGTATTATCTATTAATATGAGATTCGCTTCCGGTTTTTGTCTGTAACAAAAATTACGTCACTGCTTATGTCACATTACCCAAAATCGTCATAACATAGAATAAATACACTCAAAATTTAAACATGCAATATTAGACAGTCCTCATTGTTTTTTAAAACAAGTTTTAATAAATACATGACTGGATATTATATATTATATAAGTTTGTTTTATTTTAATACATATTTAAGTTACATTTCAAATTGTTTATTAATCCTTTAATGAATTTGATGATTTTACTTACTTAGGGTACAAACTCGCTGACATTGAATTTTTTACTCCCACCCCTGAGGCAATATGTTTCAAAAATCTATTTTTACATCGCTCGGAGGGATGTAATGTTTAGCAAGCTAGTCTCACAGATCCATTACTACTGAATAGCGAGTTCAATCCTCACAGGATGCCCTATACTTGTAACTTTATGTCACATCCTACCAGTAGTGAGCAGGTTGGGTCCCTTGGGCATCCCATCATAATGTAATGTTTAGCAACAGATCCATTACTACTGAATAGCGAGTTTGATCCGTGCTGGATTCCCTATACTTGCAACTACCCATAGTGAATGTGTTGAGTTAATACTCCAGTGCTTTGATAGTATCAAAGGTAATAACTGTTACATAATTATTGGATTCCTAATACTTATATAAGGTAGTGTGAAACATAATGGCGATTAGTGCCAACTGATGGCCTTGAGAGTGAGTGATAGCGCTGACCTCACTCTCACCTTGCCTTCCGGGATAAAATCGTGAGAACTAAAAGGCATAGAAGACCCTGTTCTGGTTAAGGATAGTAAGCAAGTTAGAAGTTAGAAGCCGAGCTCGTAGGATGTAAGATCTGCGCAGACCTCTGGTTTGGGGGATTAACAAATAAAATAGATCAAAGAAATCGAAGTCTTGTGTTTATTGCCTAAGAACTAACAATGACACAGGCTTCTGATAAGGAGAAATCCCTAACAGAAAACCAGACCTGAAGTCCCCAAGTCAACACCAGACGCTAGACAGACCAAGTTAAGATGATAGAAAAAGAACCAAAGCGGCAAAGAATAGATGTCCAAGATTAGAAGCAAGTAAGAATAAAGAAGTAAGAAAGGATACAACATAACCTTTAGACACTCATAGATTTCCCTAATATTATGCAAAAAAAAAAAAAAAAATGACACTTTTGAACTTGTCCAAGAGTGCAGAGCCTTACCTCCATGAACGTTTGTAATCTGAAGGTGCAAACCTCTCCAGCTGGTGCTGAAATCACAAGTTACCATCATAATCAAACGCACATCATTGCATCCTGCATTCTCGACCTTCCGAATCCTTTTTGAAATCTGGAAAAAAAGAAAAAAAAAGAAATCCACAAAAAACAATGGATTAATAAAATAAGATGTATTAGATAGATATGTTGTGTCAGTAATATTTGGTAATTCCTGTATATAGAGTGAGTGAGGAAAGGCTCTCTGTGATTGGATATACCCAATCACATGATGAGCCCAGAAGTTTAGGCACAAAATATAATCTGACAGACAGATTCTGTGACCAGTTCCACGGGCAGAGACATTAAAAGCTCTCCAAGATTCAACCCTAAGATCCAGATATCTTCTCCAGCATGCCGGAAGTCCCTTAAACTCAACTTTATACACAGGAAGGACTTTACATTGTTATTCATTGTTTCATGTGCTGGTTAATAAATTGTTAGAATTAAACGAAGTATTAATTCATTCGACCATATGACCTTTAGGCACCCCTTTTGCGATTTCGATTCATAAGCACGTTTTTCATTTACACTGTCAAAATCCGGTTGTTTATTAACAGATGAATTTTAGAGTTTTTTTTTTTAATTATGAAACTAACTCCTAACCTTAACCCCTAACAAACAATCGGATGTTGACGGTGTGAATGAAAACATGTGCTTATATTGAATTGAGATCGCAAAAGGGGTGCCTAAAGGTCATATGGTCCGTACTCCTAACTAGAGCATAGGTTACCCAGTGGCACCTCTTTAATATAGGTGAATTACCTCTTTACAAATGGTGCCTTTTTTTACGCTAGGCATATGTTACCCAATGTTACTCTTTATTATAAGCATATGTTACCCTCTTTATTATAAGCATATGTTACTCTTTATTATAGCATATGTTACCCAGTGTTACCTCTTTATTATAGGCATATGTAACCAATGTTACCTCTTATTATAAGCATATGTCACCTAAATTACCTCTTTATTATAGCATATGTTCACCCAATGTTACCTCTTATTATAAGCATATGTCACCTAATGTTACTCTTTATTATAAGCATATGTCCCCTAAATGTACCTCTTATGTATAGGCAAATGGCATAGCATATGTCACCCAATGTTACCTCTTTATTATACATATGTCACCAATGTTACCTCTTATTATAAAGCAAATTGTCACCAATGTTTACCTCTTTATTATAAGCATATGTCCACCCAATGTTACCTCTTTATTATAAGCATATGTCACCAATGTTACCTCTTTATTATAGGCAAATGTTTACCAATGTTACCTCGTTATTATAGGCAAATGTTACCCAATGTTACCTCTTTATTATAGGCAATGTTACCCAATGTTACCTCTTTATTATAAGCATATGTTACCTCTTTTATATAAGCATATGTTACCCAATGTTACCTCTTTATTATAAGCATATGTTACCCAATGTTACCTCTTTATTATAAGCATATGTTACCCAATGTTACCTCTTTATTATAGGCATATGATATTTAACAATACCGCTATATTATACTAATTAGATAAAAAGAAATTTGAATTATTTCCCACTTATATTTATGACAAGTGCCAGAGTGCTGTAATGTATTTTTTTGTGCAGACTAAAAAAAAAGAATTGAAAATGAAAAGACTTGTTGTTCTAATGCAAGGACAGATTTGAAATAAGATCACACCTACCTCTTCAAAGGTCCCATCAGTCTGCACAACCAACAAACCAAGTCTCATGTCCGCCACAAATAACTGGTTGGAATCTCGATCACATTGGCAGCCGGCAGGAATTCCTCCATAACCATTAATTTCCGGTTTGCAGATCACAGTTTTCTAAAAAAAAAATAAAGAAAGAAAACGGTTGGTTAGCTTGTTGGTTTTATGGCATATCAACCGTTGTTGGGTTATTTTATACTGAAATCTTTTGCAAGCAACAAGTTATTTTATACTGAGGTCTTTTTTGCAAACGGTTGGTTGGTTGGTTGTCTTGTTGGTTTTATGGCATATCAACCCTTGTTGGGTTATTTTATACTGAAGTCAATCTTTTATGCAAGCAATTATATGGTTTTAATTAACTAATGATAATAATCCTTCTAAATGATTATAGCTTCCAGTGATGCTGATAGCTTTTTGATTTAGTGCATCCTGAGACGCACATATTTTCTTTGAATGAAAATTTATGGGTCCCAACTAAATTTTCTAATAGATTGTAGGGTTTTTATATGATCTGGGGAAACAACTAAAGTTGTCTAACTCCTAACTTGTAACCTATCCTGTGTAATCAATTTCTAAGAAACTATTGAAATATATTCACAGTTAGCTTAAAATGATGGGGAAAGAAAAAAGAAAAACACTGGGATGCACAGATGCAATTTTACTGCATCCTTTTAGATTCTTGTGTGTCAGGGATGCAGGATGCGTGTCTATCAGCATCTCTGGCTTCAAGTAATTATTCGTATTTTAAAGGCTTTAACAAAAAAAAAAAAAAAAAAAAAAAAGAAGTGAGGGAGTATCAATGTGAGTAGTGAAGTTACGTGTACTAAGTGCCTCTACTTCTAGTATCTCCCTCAAGTGTAATTATTATGGAATTTGGGGATTGAAAAGAAAACTGTAATCAGATTTCTGGAGAAAGAGAAGAAAAAGAAATAAGAAAAAGAAATAAGAAAAAAAGAAGTTAAAGTTTTGAAGGGTAAACACTCAATGGAGGACCAGCCATTGACTGACCAATGACCCCAGAACTAGAGTTAAAAATAAAAATGGAAGTCCCAGTTTCTGGAGCGGAAGTGGATATGAGCCAACTGGAGCCACAAATGGAAGTAAAGAAAATTAGGCTTTTCTTTCACCAGAATCGAGGAGGGTCGGATGCATTTGTTGGGGTTCCATTGTGACATGTCTCAGTTAGCAATGAACAGTGCACATGAATGTGATTTATTATAGAACAGCTTGACCTTACTCTCTCTCTCCGAAAAAGAACCCATGAGCATAGAAAGAAATAAACCACCCATTTTTGACTATACAACTTTCATGTGTTGTTCCCTCGAACTAATGACGACTACTACATGAATGTGATTTATGATAGAATACCTTGACCTTACTCTCTCACTCTCCTTCTCTCTGAAAAAAAGAACCCACAAGCCTAGAAAGAAATAAACAACCCCTTTTTGACTATACAACTTTTGTGTGTTGTTCCTTCGAGCTAATGACGACTACTACATGAACGTGATTTATGATAGAATACCTTGACCTTACTCTCACTCTCCTTCTCTCTGAAAAAAAAGAACCCACAAGCCTAGAAAGAAATAAACCACCCCTTTTTGACTATACGACTATCATATGTTGTTACTCTGAACTAACGACGGCTACAACTATTAATGACTAATACTACAACTCAACTCGACTTGACTCCTACGTAACACAAGTTTTTCATGCCAAACTCTGGAGCCCTGATGGAACTTCGAGCCAAACTCTGGAGCCTTGATGAACTTCGAGCCAAACTCTGGAGCCTTGATGGAACTTCGAGCCAAACTCTGGAGCCTTGATGAAACTTCGAGCCAAACCCTTTATTTAATCCATTGGGGGAGACCGTTTTCAATCTGCTAACCATGACCAGGTACAAGTGTTATGCTATGTTAAGTATTCCAGTGTGATACATGGTGCAATAGATATAAGGGTTGAGTTATTACAGTTCTAAGTGACAATCATCTGTAGGTTGTGGGTTCAATACTGACCACAGGCAATAAGAGTTTGACAAGAGAGATTTCAAGTTCTACAAGAAGCACCTGAAGATGACTGGAGGGCACATCGACCAAAATATTGTGTATATAACAATAACGATAAACAATACAACTGCATGCTTTAACACAAAAATATCATAAAATGTTCTTAATAACAATTAAGTTCATTTCAGATAATGCACATGCACTATATTATGCTAGGAATTTGGCCAACTAAAGGTGAAAATTACCAAAATACATACTATTTCTCTGAATGTTTGAGATGAGGCTTGAAGATTAGTATTATTAGCGTTGTTCGGACTACTGTCCCCATCTTCATTGTTATTTGTACAACGTTTCGGCCGATATACCCTCCGGCCTTCTTCAGGTATTTGTCGGACTCGGGAACCTTCTTTTCAAAATACCTGAAGAAGGCCGAAGGGTATATCGGCCGAAACGTTGTACAAATAACAATGAAGATGGGGACAATAGTCCGAACAACGCTAATAATACCAAAATATATGTTTAATACTCATGTTAAATCAGACATGTTTTCCGATTTTTTATATATTCAACTTGTTTTTTTTAACTAACGATTGTTCTCATTTATTTACAGCAGACTATAAAAAATTACTGGAAGCAAATAAAAAAAGTCGGCTTCAATCATGATTTTCTTAAAACAGATTGTGCTACAGTTTTTTAGGGTCATTAACTTAAACAGTAAAAACGCCTTTTGGGAAGAATTTGATTGCTTAAAAGTGTATTTAAAAAACAAATTCATATGTAATTATAATTTGTTGTCCAACAGTCAAAAAATCCAAATAATCCAAATTATCAAGCCTCATCTCAAGAATTCGGACAATTTTTCGGACCATATGACCTTTAGGCACCTCTTTTTGATCTCGATTCAGAAGGACATATTTTTCATTTACACCGTCAATATCCGGTTGTTTGTTAGGGGTCAGGGTTAGGGATTAACAAACAACCGGATATTGACGGTGTAAATGAAAAACATGTCCTTGTGAATGAAGATCAAAAGGAAGTGCCTAAAAGGTCAATATGGTCCAAATTTTCTATATAACAATTGCCCATCAAAAATTAAATCTATTGATGAATAATTTGGTTGGAAATACCTTCTAATCAGTAGGGGGGGAGGTCACAGTCAAGTCTGACTCAAGGCTCCAATCAACAGTCCAACTACTTCCAACTGTATCTCGCTCCAAAATCCAATACTATTTCTTTGTCCCGCTCGTCTCGACAAACAAAATACTACTGCAAGTCGTTCTGCCTGGTGTGTGAGAATAAGTCCTTTAAATATACCCCAATTTCACCACATCCGGGCTCCTCACTCATAATTGTCCGTGCAGCATGTGCGACACTCGCCAGCATGGCACGACCACCCACATCCAGGCCACTATGCCATTTCCTACTTCACCGATCGTCCACAGCTCTCACATTCTGAAGGAAGCAGGTTCGACTCTAGGTCAGTCCTACACGCCAGGCAAAGCCTAGCCCGCTTCCTTCGAGAATACGGCAAGTCTTCATGCCCGCCACCCTCTCCGTCACACCTTGTTGCATGAGGCAGGTCTCCTCTCTCACTACACACCTGAAGAAAGCTGGTGGGCAAATCAGCTGAAATGTTACATTGCTGTTTTAAAATGGCCGTTTTGAAATAGACATTATTTTCTAGAATGTGTGGTTTTTTTTTTGTTTTTTCAAAGATTTAGATATCATCACTTAATTATACAAGTTGCTCAGCTGTGCAAACATGTCAATTTATTTTTTAAATTAAATTTGAAAATTGAAAAGGTTCAGCCATGATATTTTCATACCTCATATACCCTGTCATAACTAAAGATATCTCACAAGTTTATCAGATTATTTTTAAGAGAAAAAAAAAAAAAAAAAAAAAAACTAAGTAAAAATAAAAATGAAAAAAACAAAAAAAAAAACAAAATAAAAAGGAAACAAAATGAAACATTGCTTATATTGTATTTTTTTAATATTTATTGTATAGACTGTAAACTTATGTACATATCTCGTCTTTCAGTATGCTGTCTTTAGTAATTAATTGTACTAGTATGTACTACGGCGAAACGTCTCCAACTGTGCTTCAATTTAATCAGAGCTAAGAGGAGAGGTGTATTCATGCCATTTCCAATAGTATTGGTATGATAATATATATATATATATAATTAGGTACTGGCAAACTGAGCCTAAAATGCGTTTTGACAAAATGACTTTAGCCCCCCCCCCCTACAGAAAGTAATTTACCAAAATTCAGGGAATTATTGGATTTTAATGAAATTTTCAGTGTTATTATCAATGAATGATCTTTATAATGCATTATTTATTTTATTTCAAAACTTTCTCATTTTTTCAGGTCACTTAATTTTGACCCCCCCCCCCTTATATTGGGGCATAACATTTTTTCAAGTTGGTCTTATACTGTACTAATTACAATATAAATGAAGAGATAAAAGACCGAAGTTATGAATAGAAAAAACAATTTTTTACAGTGGCTTTTCTATGAGTAAATAAATACTGAAAATCGAAAAATAAAATTTAAAAAAATAATAAATAATTAATTTTTGGAGATTTCTTTTTTACTCATTTTGATAATTATTCATTTGGCTATTATCTTATAAAAGAAAAAATTATACATTGATATTTTTTCTGCAAAAAAAGGGGGGTGGGGGTTACATTTTCAATAGAGTTTTGCTTCAAAACTTATTACTTTCATCTAAAAAATTTAGGTTTGCATAAATTAGATATTTATTTCTAGAATCTAAAAATATAACATTTTAAACTTAACATCAGGCTTTTCACATTTTAAATGAATTTTATATATTAATTTTTCATAGCAAAAATACTAAATTAAAGTTTTGAAATAAAATAACTGGTGCATTATAAATTTCATTACTTGTTAAATCAATACTGAAAATTTGATTAAAATCGGATAATTACCTGATTTTTGGTAAATTATTTTGCAATCGCGAATGTTACATTAAAATTGTAAACAAACGCGTAAAACCATTTGAAAATAGACAGAATGGCGGATCGCATCGAAATTGACCAAAACAAATTGTTTTAAATCTATTAAAAATAAACTGCATATGTAATGATATTTTTCTTTTTTTTAATGATGGTTATTATGTTACTACTTATCGATTTAGACAAAGTTTGACCTTAAATAATATATTCAATTATTTTCAATTCACTTTTAAAATTCGTAGCAGACGATTTTAATGCCAGTACCTTATATATATATCTTTGAAAGGAAGGAAAAACTCAAAACCATTATTCCATAATATATTTATTTCAACCAAAATTGGGGCCTTTATAAATCTAAGTTGATTTAACAAAGCTCCCCAAAATCAGGTCTCATCAGTTGGATAGTCACCAATAATTTGAATTGCATAACAGAAAAATGATCTCAATGTAGAATCGGGGAGCTTTGTTAAATCAACTTAGATTTATAAAGGTATATAATGTACATTTCGGCCTATTAGACTTCATCAGCAGAGCTATAGACAGGAAGACCGCTTTGTGTGTGATTCGAACCCTGACTGTCAAGCTGACAGGCAGGGACTCTAACCATTACACCAGCTGGCCTTTTCCCAGATTTTTCGTTTGTTTAAAAGTAGGTTATATTCCACTTATGGTGACTTTACTACACAACAGTATGAGAAGTAAACAAACAAACAATGTGTTTTGATATGGCTTATTTTAGCCGACAATTTTTGGGAGAATATTTGCTTAATTGAAGTCATACCTAATTTTGAGACTTTTCTTCCAACAGCGGAATGTTAGAGTTATTCAGGTACAAGTTGAGAGTTCAATGTTCAATATTATTGAACAGAGCAATATGATTAGTAAATTTTGTGGTTATAGATCTATTTCTACCCATAGGTATCTGTGTATACCCATGAGTTTCATCAGACCGCTAACTTTATAGAAAATGGTAAACAGAAAATTCATGGGTCTTTATATACAATTTTTCTAGGAAATCCTGAAAAGTTTCAGTCATTCAACTGTTTACATTACCTTTTATAAGGAAAGATGTTCAACATGAAATGCCTGGATGCTAGCTTTTAGAACCAGCTAAATAGACTATTCAAAAAAAAAAAAACACTGATTTTTTTTTCTTACGTCATAACACCCCCTCCCTACATACACAAACAACCCCAGTGCATCCAGGAGAGCAGAAATAACACATGATTGACCCTTAATTCGAAAAACAAAGGCAAATTCTCCCCTCTGAAGAGTTTAGAGAGGTGCTAAGTCTTGTTTACCGAGATACTTATGGCTTCCAGTAAAATCCGCACCATCTATGTAGCTTTTCAGTTTGGAGTAGCATAGGGGTAGGTCCGCTGAGTACTGCAAGGCATGCTTGCTTGTACTCGGAACTGTTATCTCTTATTTCCCTACCAACAGGTACCCCTACCTAACATCCACCCAGCAGAGGACTGATAAAGTTTATCTGAAATGCCAGATGAATTCAAGGTGAAGAAATTAGCATGCATGTGGATGTGTGTGTGTGTATATATATAATATATATATATATATATATATAATATATATATATACACACACGCACACACACACATATATATATATATACACACACATATATATACATACACACACACACATATATATATATACACACACACACATATATATACACACGCACACACACATATATATACACACGCACACACACATACATATATACACACACACGCACACACACATATATACACACACACGCACACACACGCATTATACACACACACGCATATATAATATATATATATAATATATATATATATGTGAGAAGTAAACAAACAAACGATGGTTTTGATATGGCTTTTTTTAGCGACAATTTTTGGGAGAATATGTGCTTATTGAAGTTGTACCTAATTTTGAAAATTAATTAATTAATAATTAATTAGGCGGGCATACCTATTCAAATGTAAGGCTAAACAAATCGAGAAAAATCAATCTCTGTAAGTACATTTCGGCCTATTAGGCCTCATCAGCAGAGCTATATATATATGTGTGTGTGTGTGTGTGGTATATGTGCATATATGTGTACATGTGTGTATACATACAAGGTGTGTAAAAAAAACATCAAGATTTTTGTACTTTTTGACATATCATGTATTCTGAAAAAAAAAAAAAAAAAAAACTTTCCATTCATTAATTTTTTCAGAATACAAGGTGTGTCAAAAAAGTATCAAGTTTAAAGCTGTATTTATCAAGATAGAAATGGAGAATGAACAGAACGTTTTTTGTTTTTTTTTCTTCAGAATACAAGGTGTGTCAAAAAAATACAAAAAATCTCAATACTTTTTTTGACAAACCTTGTATATATGTATATTTCTTTTTCGTTAAGTGTTTTTTTTTTTTTCAAAATACAGGATATGAAGAAAAAGTCGTTGTGTCTCTATTTGATTATATTTGTTATTCATGTTTATTCAAACCTGTGCCGAATTTGAGAACAAATAGGAGGGCTTCACATTCAATGAAATTGAGTTTAGTATCTTATTTATATATACTCATAAAATAGGGTGGGTAGAAATGTTTTTTTAGTAAATGAACCATGAATACAGAATTCTGCTTTAAAAAATATCAATAAAGAAACTAACCCTGTTGTAAAAAAAACGACTGTTTTACTTATTTTTCAACATAACGATAAGTAATTTTTCCCCAATTGGATAATTTGATCTTTGAATTAACTGTTTTTCTTCGTAACAACTCTTTATGTTCGTTATTTCTTTTTTTTTTCAAGATTTTAAAAAAAGTTAAATATTTACGTTTCTTCCTTCAATATGGCTTAAACTGATCACGTGACATATTTTGGTGGTACCTACATATTCTACTCGTAGCAAATAGTAGGGCAAATAAATAACTACCGTAAATCTTCGAGTATGGACTATACTTGTACGCAGGGGATTTTAGGGGGCTGTACCTCTGAAAAAAAATGCGTCTGAATAAACATTACCGGACAGCAAATAGAGACTCAGGCATTGCTTAGAAAATATTTTTCATTTTTAACCTCGTATATAGTACGCACTAGGGATTTTGACCTTTAAAAAAGTGTGGATTATACTCGAGGATTTACGGTACTACTTTATGAAAATTGATGTAGTCGAGTGGGGGCTCCGTATATCATACATTCAGAGGGGGCTCATGAGACCCTAGCACTAGCCTTGTATCCAAGTCACCCTTTTTTTGAAGGGCTCAGGTGATATAGTTAGCTACTGGCAAAATGAGCCTAATTTTGACAAAATAACTTTAGCCCCCCCTACAGAAAATAATTTACCAAAAATCAGGGAATTATCGGATTTTAATGAAATTTTCAGTGTTTATTTATCAATGAATGATCTTTATAATGCATTATTTATTTTATTTCAAAACTTTCTCATTTTTTTCAGGTCACTTTATTTTTTACCCCCGCCCCTATGTTAGGGGCGTATCTTTTTTTTCAAGTTGGTGTTATACTGTACTAATTACAGTATAAATAATGAGATAAAAGACCGAAATAAATAGAAACAAAAAAACTTTTTTACGGTGGCTTTTCTATGAGAAAATAAGTACCGAAAATTGAAAAATAAAATTTAAAAAAAATAATAAATAATTTATTTTTGGGAGATTTCTTTTTTACTCAATTCGATAATTATTTAATTGGCTATTATCTTATAAAAGAAAAAATTATACATTGATATTTTTTCTGCTTAAAAAAGGGGATGGGGTACATTTTCAATCGAGTTTTTCTTCAAAACTTATTACTTTATGTATCTAAAATAAGGTTTGCATTAAATAGATATTTATTTCTAGAATCTAAAAAATATAACATTTTAAACTTAAATTCCGAATATTTTATTTTAAATGAATTTATATATATTAATTTTCATAGCAAAAAATACTAAATTAAAGTTTTGAAATAAAATAACTGATGCATTATAAAATTCATTAATTTATAAATCAATACTGAAAATTTCATTAAAATCGGATAATTACCTGATTTTTGGTAAATTTTTTTTGCAATCGCGAATGTTATATAAAAATTGTAAACAAGCGCGTAAAACCATTGAAAAATAGACAGAATGGCGGATCTCGTCGAAATTGACCAAAACAAATAGTTTTAAATCTATTAAATTAAACTGCATATGTAATGATATTTTTCTTTTTAATGATAGTTATTATGTTACTACTTATCGATTAAGACAAAGTTTGACCGTAAATAATAGATTTAATTATTTTTAATTCGCTTTTAAAACTCGTAGCAGATGATAAAAATGCCAGTCCCTAGATATAGTCAACGTATTTCAAACCTCGCTGACAAGAAAACAACAATTTATGTCACAGCTAAAAAAAAATTGAAAGAAAAAAAATAAAGAAAGAAAATGGAAGTAAAGAACAAAACAAAACAAAAAACAAAACTGAAGTAAAAAAAACTCTTTACCTTTCCTGTTTTCAAATCGACTCGTAATATTTCTCCCGCAGGTTTTCCGTTAACTTCGACTTCGGGGGCCACGAGATAAAAATCACCCTTTTTATCAAAAACGGGTCCCTCGGCTCCTGGTATACCTTCGGTCACTTTAGTGAAAAGGGGTTCGATGACTGGGATGTCCATGTTGCCTTAGATTTGAATTCAACTTGAAAGCACTTACCAGCTGGGCTCACTCGTCACCGGGGGACCTAGAAAAGAAAAAAAAAATGAAGGAAAACAAATATAATGAAAATAAGATAAATAGTAAACAGCACGAACAGGAAAAACTGGATTTAAAACTTATCGCATACTCGTGTAACGAACGACATTTTAAGTCTTTCTTTTTGGAAGAAGAAAAAGGCTAAACTTGCAAATCGGTCGGAAAATTAGGGTGACCCAGAAAAAACAGAACCCCCCACAAATTTTAATTAGGGGGTTTAGGGTTGGGGTTTAGGATTAGGGTTAAAATATAGGGTTGGGGTTTAGGGTTAGTTTAATGGGGAAATAAATAATTTGGGTTCTGTTTTTTCTGGGTCACTATGTATACAGGGTGATCCATAAAAAAAAACAGAACCCCCACAAATTTTGTAATAAAACTTAATTTTAACTAGGAAATAAATAATTTGGGTTCTATTTTTTCTGGGTCACCCTGTCATATGTTTTAATTTTCCGACTGATTTGTAAGTTCAGCCGGAAAAAAAATACTTGCTTTAACATTCAGAAGGTCTAACAGACCGAAACGTTATAACGCCGACATCACAACCCACAATAAACATCCAATTTGTACAACATCCAATTTGTACAACATCCGTGTTTATCTACCTTCTCTCTCTCTCTCTCTCTCTATATATATATATATATTAACCTCTCCCCCGCATGAGCAGATTTGAATTCAGAGTTTTCCTTCTCCTAGACTGGTTACCAAGGCATGGTTAAAGAGCCCAGTCTGACCTCCTGTTTTAGCCATAGCTGGAGGGAGAATTGGATTCATACCTCTATGAGTATCAGCATCATGTGAAATGCAAACAGCCTCGTCCAGGAATTGAACTCTGGTCGACGAGTCCATTTCCTACGACTCTAACCATTACAATACGCACCTCTATAAATATGTCTCAATGAAAGTTTTCAAATTTTATTATTGAAAAGAAAAAGTCAATTCATTGTTTAAAAAGTTAATCGAAACATTTATTTTAAAATGCTATTGATTTCAAAGGAGGCTTCTTAAAAAAAAAGAAAGTTGAAATATTATTTGAAGATAACCTGTCCCTACATAGCTTAAATTTGAATAAAGACGGTTACTAGCCGGACCGGTGGATATACTAATTTAACCATTAAAACGTGGTAATAAAGGACTATTTGCTCGTAAATTCCTACCATAAAATAAACTGAACCCCCATTTTATGTCCGTGTTTTTGTATGAAATATTTTATTTTTCTTGCACCCGTTATGTTACAATACAAATATATTTTTATTATTTTAATATTCAGTTCAATATGCATATTCTAAAAGTTTTTATTTTGTGAGAATGTTTAGTTTTAAAGCTCGTTTTACAATTTAGGCATAAATTGGATCCTCCTTTTATGACCGTAATTTTGTTTTTTCGTCGACGATGATTAAAATCTGACGTTTTTATTTTAGAGTACCAAAGCCGAAAAGAAATAACAACAAAAAGTAATATTCAACTTTTTACTCGTAAATTCCTACCATAAAATTAGGCTTGGGCATTTTATGGTAGGAATTCACGAGTAAAAAGTTGAAGTGTAAAAACGAACCCCCACTTTAAAACTAAGCATTCTCACAAAATAAAAGCTTTTTAGAATATACACATTGAAGTGAATATTAAAATAAATAAAGGAAATGTATTTAGTATTGTAACATAACGGGTGCAAGAAAAAGAAAATATTTATTGCAAAAACACGGACATAAAATGGGGGTTCAGTTTATTTTATGGTAGGAATTTACGAGCAAATAGTCCTTTATTACCTAAAACGTTTGATAATCTCTCTCTCTCTCTCTCTCTCTCTCTCTCGTCCATTGAAACAGATTATTATGCGTAGAATTTGAAAATGTGTAGGTAGGTAAAACTTTGAAAAATCTGAATCCATATTTATGGGGCGCGGTACAGAGCTCTTGGTACAGTGTACTTATAAAACTCTTCTGATATAATTATTCAGACTCTTATCTTTATAGAAAAAAAATAAAAATGTGTTTCTTTTATAGGTTCATTTTTTTCAGATTTCATAAAATAAAATAGAGGGTGGGGGTGACCCTAGGAAAAAACCTATTTTAAACAATTTCATGAACAGGTGAATGATTACCAAAATTTTCGTGAAAATTTGACCCTTAATTGATTTTCATAGAATAAAAAAAAAACAAAAAAACGGGCAGTCATAACTTGTATTTGGCTACGTTAAATTTCAATTGATTTAATGGTACGAACATGTAATCATTGTTTTCTTTCATAATTTTCATTATGTCCGTAAGCTAGAGATGCTCAAAAAGTGCTCTTTTTCCCACGCACGCAAATTGTTTAAAAATATTTTAAAACATCAATAAAAAAAAAAGGGAAAATGAACTTTTTAATGCTTTCTTTTACGTTTAATATAAAGAACAATTCCAAGTTTATGCGTTAAAAATTTTTTTTTTAAATTCTGTTACATATAACCTAAATTTTTGCATTTTAAATTAAATTCCCGTAAATTCTTAATCTTTGTTGACATAGTTATCGCATCTTGACGCAAACAATCAGACCCCAGTAATTTTTACGGATGATTATACATGTAATTTTAAAAAAAAATCTTTTTATTGTTGATTTCAAAAATAATTAATTTCTTCAAACAAACACTGTCTGAGCTGTGCAGGTATCACAGATTTGAACTTATTTGAAAGTATTCACAGCAGCAGCAGCAGCAACAACAGTTTTCCATGAGAGAACAGCTGCACGGCCACCTGCCCCATATCTCACAAACCATTCGTGTGAGGCGAACAAGACACGCTGGGCACTGTTGGAGAAGCAAGGATGAACTCATTAGTGACGTTCTACTGTGGACGCCATCACATGGGCACGCCAGAGTAGGCCATCCAGCGAAAACGAACATAGACAAACTCTGCGCGGATACTGGATGCTGTGCAGAGGACCTCCCAGGAGCAATGAATGATAGGGACGATTGGCGAGAGATTGTCATGGATATCCGTGCAGCTAGCGCGACATGATGATGATGATTATGATGATATTGTTTTAAGAACTGCAATGGTGAAATTACAAGTGGTGAACCAAGTAAAAAGTTTGAGAAATTCTCGCGTATATAATAAGGAGTTATTTTTTCTCAGTAGACGTGTGAACCATCCTGCACTGACAATATATTTTTTGGAGGCGGGGGGGGGGGCATAGTGTGGGGACAAATCAATTTTTAATTCAGGGCTCAACAAAGCCTTAGGGTCCCGCCCTTGGGTGCGACTCGGAATTAAGGAAGAATCGCCCAGAAATTCCCAGATGGTTATTTATTAAAACATTTGACAATAATCTCACGTTTGCTATCAACAGGGCACTTCGTGTGGTGTTATGGTTAACAAGCTAGGCTGGTAAAAAGTGACGGGCGTACCCAAAAATCGCTGCCGTTATAGTACGTGACCTAACTTTTTGATTCAGTTGTAGTACGTGACCTAACTTTTTGATTCTGTTATAGTACGTGACCTACCTTGTTTGAAGGTGTCCTAAGAGTATATTTATAGCGATAAGTAGTAGGCAATTTATTGAAACTAATTATTTTTCACATATATTCAATTTCAAGAAATGCAATTCAGTCATAAGCTGTATATAGTAATTTAGAATAAAAAAGAAAATAATTTATCCATAATTTACATGAATCAGAGATCTATTTAATTCTAAAATATTCTAAAATTCTGAAATAGGGTTAGGAGTTATTATTATAATCTTATAATATGCTATTTTATGGTAGGCCACATACTATAAGAGAGACATGATTTCGTAGGCCACATTCAAAAGGTAGGCCACATAATATAATGGTACCCTCTGGCGTATACAATAAGTAATTATTTTCCCCAGTCGACGTGTGAACGATGCTGCACTGACAATATTGGGTGGGGAGTCGATAGTATGGGGACAAATCAATTTCCATTTAGGGCTCCACAAAGGCTTGGGGGCCCCGCCCTTGGGTGCGACTCGGAATTAAGGAAGAATCGCCCAGAAATTCCCTGTTGATTATTTATTAAAACAATAGGGCACTTCGTGTTATGGTTAACAAGCCAAACTGGCAGAGAGTGACGGGCGTACCCCAAAATCTACCCTCAATTTTATTCAGTTTCTTTGTCCTTCTTTTTAAGGGTTTATTTTTCTCCCAGCCCCACCATTAGTTGGAAAGTAAATCGCTTTTTCTTTCATTGGATTTAGTTTCTTTGTTTAATGGTATATCAACCTTCGTGGGTTATCTAATACCAAAGCCATCCTTGGAGAAAACAGTAGTGGTACTATTTGACCATAGCTGGGGGGTCAGGGGGTTCATACCTTTTCCAGAGTATTAATCCAAAAGTGAAGGTAATAGCCTGGCTGGAGTTTGAACTCACTTACTATAATGTCGCAGTCTAGCAGCTAACACCACGGGACTTCCTCTTTCATAGTTTTTAAAAAAAATTTTTTTAAGTAGGATAGTCCACAGAAAAGACGAGGGATGCCTGCTCAAAAAACAACCCACGCTTAAGGCGTTTTTCCCCCAATTTTGTTCTGGACAAGTAAATGCAAATATCTTAACCACCCCCTCTTTAAAATATTCTTTTAGCGGTTTGAAGGCGTTTTTATCAAAAAAAATTTTTTTTACTTGTTTGAAGGCGTTAAAAGTAAGCCATCACCCAATGTTTTTTTTTTATCGAATTTTTTTGATATTTTCATTTTATTTTAATTCAAAACAATTTTCACGTATTTTAAAATAAATATTACCTAGTTTCGAAAGTTAAAAACTCTAACCCTAATCTTAAACCCTAAAAACCGCTAAAAAAATATCAAAAATAAAAACGCCTTCAATCGTAGCATGAGTTGTTGTTTTTTTTCGACAGGCACTGCCTAGCGGATTTTAGGGCAGGACGCAATTGAGCGAAGAGCCCCATTCATTCTTGTTGGGTATTCAATTCTATTTTTTCAAACTCAATTTTTTCAAACACATTTTTAATACTCATTTTTTATGTATTTAACCCATAGATGGGACCCTAACAGGTACTACCATTCCGGGTCAGTCTGGACCAGAGGGTAATGGCGATAAAGCGGTACTCCACATTCCCCGGAGCTCCAGAATTGGAACTTCACTAGTAAATGCAGTTTAACGCTATACCCATGACACTAAAACCCTCAGCCACCGCCTTCTAGCACATAGGATAAAAAGGATTGGGGTTTGCCATAATGGCATTATGGTTGGGACAATTGTATAGGTGCTATGGCTTGAAGTGACCAGTTGATTGATCGGGAGTGAGCCTCACCGACCGTACGTCTAGCCTAATTAAGAATCAAAGTGGAGTGTTGCATGTCATGGACTGCCCAGCCACCTGGATTCTGTTCTTAAGCATCACGGATCACACCCACGGCCAACAGGTGGCCCATTGGGTTGGTGGGGATTTTACCCCTCTGAAGAGATGCAGTCAGTGCATTCGACAGGGCGGGGTCTTCACTGTCCTACCTTTAATGTAACTATTTTCATTAACTGACCCAGATCAGACTAATATTCCTTTCACCATAATCTCAAATTTATTCTAAAAAAAAAAAAAAAAAAAAAAAAAAAATTGGGTGCTCAGTTACCAGGATTCTGTCCTTAAGCATCACAGGTCGCTCACGGCCAACAGGTGGTCCCATTGGGGAGGATTTTTACACCTCTGCAGAGATTTACCCCCCCCCCAATGGGACTACCTGTTGCCCGTGGGTGGCAGTCGGTATAGACTACAGCCCCAACAGACAGGGCAAGAGAAAAATTGGGTAACCCCAGCACTAGGTTTATTACATCTTGGTCGGGCCTATAACTTTTCAGTACCCTCTTTGTATTAGAAAGTTATGTTTTCCCCCACGCATAAAAAATTGTACTTGTAAAGTTTTTTTATTTTATTTTATTTTTTTGGAGAATTTGTGGTATGTTGATGTAGTACAAGGTACTGAAGTATTTAGTTAAAAATAAAAACATGATTTATGGTAAAAGGAAAAAAAAAAAATGAAAAAGTACGTTTGCTTGGGTCAGCGTATGTGACTAACTGGGTAAGGGTTAGATCAGAGTTTACTGCGTCCTTCTACACCCTAAAAAATATTTGGCGTGCTGCCACATGTTTTTTTTTTTTTTTGGCATTAAATTATATTTTCATACGAAAATAAATACTTACCTGTCTCATAATAGATGTTACAATACATTTAGTGCATACATTTTTTTAATATGTGCAAATATAATTACTCCCAAGGTGCAGTGGAGTAACTAAGTACGAGGGTAATCCCAAATAGTAAGATTTCCAAAGTGCCGTGGACGCGTCTGAGGCGGGGAGCGCCACTCCTACCACCAGCTCCTCACTTTACCGGACATATCCACGTGCTACTCATATGCTGGACACTCTACAGGCTGAGCTAAGCCGGCCCTTAAACGGAAAGTTTTTTTGGTGGTACCCAATGACAGTTTAACTACAGTCTATGAATTAACACTTTGCGGATTGGGTTACGGTTTTAGGGGATTAAGGTTGTTTTTAATTACATATTGCTTAAAAATCTGTTTTAATTGAACATAATGAAAAGATGAAATGAAGGAAAAGAAAAAAAGAGTGAGAGAGAAGTAAATCAAGATTATTATACTTTTTACATATTGAACTAGGGAGTGGCAAACGGAGCCTAAAATGCATTTTGACAAAATGACTTTAGCCCCCCCCCCTACAAAAATAATTTACCAAAAATCAGGAATTATCGGATTTTAATGAAATTTTCAGTGTTTATTTATCAATGAATGATCTTTATAATGCATTACTTATTTTATTTCAAAAACTTTCTCATTTTTTTCAGCTCGCTTAATTTTGACCCCCTTATGTTGGGGGCGTAAAAATGTTTTTCAAGTTGGACATATATTGTACTAATTACAGTATAAATAAAGAGATAAAAGACCGAAGTTATGAATAGAAACAAAATAATTTTTTTTTACAGTTGCGCTTCTATGAGAAAATAAGTACCGAAAATCGAAAAAATAAAATGTAAAAAAATAATAGATAATTTATTTTTGGAGATTTCTTTTTTACTCATTTCGATAATTATTTAATTGGCTATTATCTTATAAAAGAAAAAATTATACATCGATGTTTTTTTCTGCTTAAAAAGGGGAGGGGGTAAATTTTCAATCGAGTTTTCCTTCAAAACGTATACTTTTTTCGAAAAAATAAGGTTTGCATTAAGTAGATATTTATTTTTAGAATCTAAAAATATAACATTTTAAACTTAAAATCCGAAAATTTTTATTTTAAATGAATTTTATACATTAATTTTTCATAGCAAAAATACTAAATTAAAGTTTTGAAATAAAATAACTGATGCATTATAAAATTCATTAATTGTTAAATCAATACTGAAAATTTCATTAAAATCGGATAATTACCTGATTTTTGGTAATTTTTTTTTTGCATTATTTTTTTAAACTAAGGTTAATTGAAATTATACATTGCAATACTAGCACAAACAACTGTCTCAATAATAGATTCAATAATTAATTTCAATGGTTAATTAAATGTATAGTAATTTGGGTTTTTTGTAGTTTATTTTTTCTAAGCAATACGTAATTAAAAACAACCCTAATCCCCTAAAACCGTAACCCAATTCGCAAAATGTTAATTCATAGACTGTAGTTAAACTGACATTGGGTACCACCAAAAAACTTTCCATTTTAATTTTCCGACCTAAATCAGAAGTCAGACATTTTTTTTTTCAGTGAAGTATCCACAGGCGAGGAAACTGTTTGTGAGGCTATTGGTAACACCGTTGTGTTTGTCATGAATGCACCTGAGCCTCACTACCATGCTCAGTTTTGGCTTGACAATAGTTTCTGATGGAGCTCCCGGAGGACGCTACCACAAAGTGTGAAGTTTGCGCAGTTATTCGGTTTTTGAACGCAAAAGGCATTAAACCGATTGAAATTCATCACCAAATAACGGAAGTGTATGGCGAGCCATGCAGGGATGTTAAAAATGTCCGCAAGTGGCGTAGGGAGTTTGCGACGACGCTTCCTCAATGACATGGTGGCAAATTGCTATGACATAGGGATACAAAAACTAACACAGTGCCTACAAAAATACAGGGACTACTATAGTATATGGCCTACCTTTTGAATGTGGCCTACGAAATCACGGCTCTCTTATAGTATGTAGCCTACCATAAAAAGCATATTATAAGGTTATAATAATAACTGCTAACCCTAACCCAATTTTAGAATATTTTAGAATTAAATAGATATCCGATTCATGTAAAGCCATGCATGTATGTTAAAAATGTCCGCAAGTGGCGTAGGGAGTTTACGACGACACTTCCTCAACGACATGGTGGCAAATTGCTATGACATAGGGATACAAAAACTACCACAGTGCCTACAAAAATACAGGCACAATTATAGTATGTAGCGTTAGTTTGTATTTGCCTGGTGGAGTTCTCTGCCCCTTTTAGTTTGCTGGTGCCCGCTAGGGCACCATAGTATTTAAGCGCCGGGTTCAAACCCTTTTGCTCTCTTTTTCCTGTTTCAGTAACTACGAGCCACATGGGGTAGATTTTATCTAACCCCTCTCGTTGGGGCTCCGCCCCCCTTACATTACTGTAAGTTCTTACAGCATGGACTATTCCTAGTCTCATGTCTGTACTTTTATATGTTAGAATGTACCATTCATGAATGTGTCTTTATCTTTATTTGTGTACCCCTTTATATATGTAACTCTTTTACTATGTACGTTGTATCTACTCCTATCCATGTGCTGTATTATATTAAATGTTTTGTCCGTTAACCTTCGTCGGAGTGATTTGTATCCAAAGTATATATAACTTTGAACCTTCCTTACAAGTATATGGCCTACCTTTTGAATGTGGCCTAGAAAATCACGGCTCTCTTATAGTATGTGGCCTACCATAAAAAGCATATTATAAGGTTATAATAATAATTGCTAACCCTAACCCAATTTCAGAATATTTTAGAATTAAATAGATATCTTCCTGTAAATTATGGATAAATTCTTTTTTTAATTATTCTTACTTACTATATATGTTACATAATCTATGCGGTTGCATAAGATTATTGTTGGTCCCCTGTAATTCTGAGGGGATGACCCTTTTCATACCATGGCCGGGTCCTTCTATGGAAAATTACAGAAGCCCGCCAAAATACGTGAAGTCACGTGGGACCTTTTGAGTCCCCAGTTTTCAGTTAGACGTCAGGCAGAGAAGTCGACCATTTTAGGTCCTGCCTAAAACTGGAACTCACGCACGCTATGTTAGTCAGATATTTAGTTACATGAAATGTATAGTTAAGGAAATAAAAGTTTGTATAAGTAAAATGTTCTTGTGGTTGATGAATGTCTTGGAACAAGACTAAGAAATGAATCCAGGACGACCAGCCAGCAGGAACATAGCAATAGAAAACCAGACCTTAGGAGATCCGAGACGCTAGACCAGACCAAGTCAAGATGTTAGAAGATAGAACCATACGACCAGAGAAGATAGAACAATACGACCAGAGATAAGAATTTAAAAAAGGGTATACAACATATACAGCTTATGACTGAATTGCATTTCTTGAAATTAAATATACTAGCAAATATATGCACCCTCCGGGTGCAAGTATTTAAGTTTTAATTCACGTATTTTGGCGGGCTTCTGTAATTGTTTGGTTTTATATTAATGAAATATGAGCAAAAATCTCGGGGATAATCTTTAAAAAAATCCATTAACAGAAGAAATAACTGTAATATTATTCTTTACTTCCTATTTTAACTAAATAGTTAAATTAGGAAAATTTACCAATGAAAAAGACGGGAGTAAGGGAAAATGATGGAAGAGTTAGTTTCAAAGTTGTTCTATTTTTCAATCATACCCCCTCTGTTCTAAATATTTTTATCTGAATTCTTATTCAGTTTCATTAGCCTTTCTAATTTAACATGATATTTTATTATATTAAAACTTAAATACTTGCACCCGGAGGGTGCATATATTTACTAGTATCTATAAATATACTCTTACTGAGGTAGGACACATTCAAACATTCAACTAAATTTCAATTTCCAAGAGAAAGTTTCATAAGGTATGACTAATTCGTCTCTATCAGCCAAATCTTAAGTAACTATCTGGTTATCTTCAAGATACGCACTCCCGAATATTTCAGCTTTTTTTTATCTATTTTTATTTCATTTAAATAAATAAAGTCTCCCTCTAAATTAGCAAGAGAAGTCAGCCTCGTACACTCTTTTGATCAGTTTTTATCGGGAAATAAATTTTTTTTTCATCTGAATTCTGAATTGATTTATTTTATCATTTTTCAATTGATATGCTTCAGTGAAATTTCTTTAACAATAAATTAGGGTACATTATAGTATTGTGGGCATACGAAATCCTGTCTCTTTTATAGTATGTAGCCTACCATAAAAAGCTATTATAAGGTTATAATAATAACTGCTAACCCTAACACTATTTCAGAATTTTAGAATATTTTAGAATTAAATAGATCTCTGATTCATGTAAATTATGGATAAATTCTTTTATAATTATTCTTAATTACTATATACAACTTATGACTGAATTGCATTTCTTGAAATTGAATAAACTAGCAAATATATGCACCCTCCGGGTGCAAGTATTTAAGTTTTAATGTATAATATATTATACTAAATTGAAAGGCTAATGAAACTAAATAAGAATGCAGATAAAAAGATTTGAAAACAGAGAGGGTATAATCGAAAAATAGAACAACTGAAACTTACTCTTCTCATCTCTCGTCTTTCATTGTTATTTTTTCTAATTTAAGTATTTAGTTAAAAGAAGAAGTGAAGAATAAAATGACAAGTTATTTTTTCTTGTCAACGGATTTCATTTAAGATTCATTTGAAGAAATGTTTGCTTATATTCATTATAATAAAACCAAACAGTTAGAAATCAATAATACTAACAATATTTATTAAAATCACATTTTTAATATCAATATGCAAATTAGCCTTCCCTTCACATGTAAACCGCTATTTTGTTGTACATATAAATATAATTGCATGCTATTAGTATGTAGATATGGTTAACAGTATTAATAATGTAAAACAATTTTATTATAATTGAGGTTTAAATAAAAATAAAATCATTGAGAATGTGATATAAATAACTAAGGGAATTGTGACTTGAGTGGTAATATAGTTTCGGTTACAGACAGAAAAACACACAATTCCTTATAATAAGATGTGAAATAATTAGTTTCAATAAAATTGCCTACTACTTATATCTATAAATATACTCTTACTGAGGTAGGACACATTCTATAATGGCACCAAAGACTTTTTGTTTTAAAAATTCTTGTTAGGTATTCAAAATTCTTTTAAACTCAATTATTCTAAACTTATTTTTTTTATATTTAACCCATAAATGGGATCCTAACAAGTACGAACAATCTGGGTCGCAGTGGACCTGGGAGTAATGGCGATGAAGGGATACTCTACATTCCCCAGAGATCCAGAATTAGAACTTCACCAATAGATGCAGTTTTAAATCATACCCAGGACACAAAGCCCCTCAACCACCGCCTTATAGTAAATACAGGGTCAGGCAAAATGATCTGACACATTTGTAGGTTTGATAAAATGCAAATGAAGTAAAGAAACAAAAAAGTGTTTTTATTTTCGAAAAGTACATATAATGCCATTTTTTTTCATATAATGCCATTTTGTTTAGTTTCTTTATAATGCCATTGTTTTTCGTTTCTTTTTCAGTTGCTGCATGAATTGAAACTGGTGAGCATCGCGCTTTCATTGTGGAAACGTTTATCAACATCATTTTCTATGGATGCATTTGAAGATCAATGGCATATAAAGAAAGAAAACAAATGGCATTATATGAAAAAAAATGGCATTATATGTACTTTTCGAAAATAAAAACTTTTTTGTTTCTTTACTTTATTTGCCTTTTATTTAAACTACAAATGTGTCAGATCATTTTGCCTGACTGTATATGATAAAAAGAGCAATAAGATCGGGTACAATCATATAGGTGCTAGAGATTGACGTGACCAGCCGATGTTTGGAAGGGGCCTCTCCGAACGACCGCCTAGCGTAACAGGGCAAAGTGGAGCGTTGCAATGTCAACAGATGATCAGCACAATGATTTCCTCCTTATAGCTCACATGGCGCCTNATCACAGCCCGGGCACGCCAGTAGAGTAGGCCACTCCAGCGGAAAAAAACACGAAACATAGACAAACTCTGCGCGGATACTGGAATGCCTGTGCAGAAGGACCTCCCAGGAGCAATGAATGATAGGGACGATTGGCGAGAGATTGTCATGGAATCCGTGCAGCTAGCCGCACATGATGATGATGATTATGATGATATTGTTTTAAGAACTGCAATGTGAAATTACAAGTGGTGAACCAAGTAAAAAGTAGTTTGAGAAATTCTCGCGTATATAATAAGAGTTATTTTCTCGAGTAGACGTGGAACCATCCTGCACTGACAATATATTTTTTGGAGGGGGAGGGGGGGGGCTAGTTGGACAAATCAATTTTTAATTCAGGGCTCAACAAAGCCTTAGGGTCCCGCCCTTGGGTGCGACTCGGAATTAAGGAAGAATCGCCCAGAAATTCCCAGATGGTTATTTATTAAAACATTTGACAATAATCTCACGTTTGCTATCAACAGGCACGTCGTTGGTGTATGGTTAACAAGCTAGGCTGGTAAAAAGTGACGGGCTACCCAAAAATCGCTGCCGTTATAGTACGTGACCTAACTTTTTGATTCAGTTGTAGTACGTGACCTAACTTTTGATTCTGTTATAGTACGTGACCTACCTTGTTTGAAGGTGTCCTAAGAGTATATTATAGCGATATAGTAGTAGGCAATTTATTGAAACTAATTATTTTTCACATATATTCAATTTAACAAGAAATGCGATTCAGTTCATAAGCTGTATATAGTAATTTAGAAATTAAAAAAGAAAATAATTTTCCATAATTTACATGAATCAGAGATCTATTTAATTTCTAAAATATCTAAAAATTCTGAAATAGGGTTAGGAGTTATTATTATAATCTTATAATATCTATTTATGGTAGGCCACATACTATAAGAGAGACATGATTTCGTAGGCCACATTCAAAAGTAGGCCACATAAATAAATGGTACCCTCTGGCGTATACAATAAGTAATTATTTTCCCCAGTCGACGTCGTGAACGATGCTGCACTGACAATATTGGGGTGGGAGTCGATAAGTATGGGACAAACAATTTCCATTTAGGGCTCCACAAAGGCTTGGGCCCCGCCCTTGGTGCGACTCGGAATTAAGGAAGAATCGCCCAGAAATTCCTGTTGATTTATTTATTAAAACAATAGGGCACTTCGTGTATGGTTAACAAGCCAAACTGGCAGAGAGTGACGGGCGTACCCCAAAATCTACCCTCAATTTTATTTCAGTTTCTTGTCCTTCTTTTTAAGGTTTATTTTTCTCCCAGCCCCACCATTAGTTGGAAAGTAAATCGCTTTTTCTTTCAGTTGATTAGTTTCTTTGTTTTAATGTATATCAACCTTCGTGGGTTATCTAATACCAAAGCCATCCTTGGAGAAAAACAGTAGTGGTACTATTTGACCCATAGCTAGGGGGTCAGGGGTTCATACCTTTTCCAAGAGTATTAATCCAAAAGTGAAGGTAATAGCCTGGCTGGAGTTTGAACTCACTTACTATAATGTCGCAGTCTAGCATGCTAACACCACGGGACTTCCTCTTTCATAGTTTAAAAAAATTTTTTTTTAAGTAGGAGTAGTCCACAGAAAAGACGAGGGATGCCTGCTCAAAAAACAACCCACGCTTAAGGCGTTTTTCCCCCAATTTGTTCTGGACAAGTAAATGCAAATATCTTAACCACCCCCTCTTTAAAATATTCTTTTAGCGGTTTTGAAGGCGTTTTATCAACAAAAAAAAATTTTTTTTACTTGTTTGAAGGCGTTAAAAGTAAGCATCACCCAATGTTTTTTTTTTATCGAAATTTTTGATATTTTCATTTTATTTTAATTCAAAACAATTTTCATGTATTTTAAAATAAATATTACCTAGTTTCGAAAGTTAAAAACTCTAACCCTAATCTTAAACCCTAAAAACCGCAAAAAAATATCAAAAAATAAAAACGCCTTCAATCGTAGCATGAGTTGTTGTTGTTTTTTCGACAGGCACTGCCTAGCGGATTTTAGGGCAGGACGCAATTGAGCGAAGAGCCCCATTCATCTTGTTGGTATTCAATTCTATTTTTCAAACTCAATTTTTCAAACACATTTTATACTCATTTTTTATGTATTTAAACCCATAGATGGGACCCTAACAGGTACTACCATTCCGGGTCAGTCTGGACCAGAGGTAATGGCGATTAAAGCGGTACTCCACATTCCCCGAGCTCCAGAATTGGAACTTCACTAGTAAATGCAGTTTAACGCTATACCCTGACACTAAAACCCTCAGCCACCGCCTTTCTAGCACATAGGATAAAAAGGATTGGGGTTGCCATTAATGGCATTATGGTTGGGACAATTGTATAGGTGCTATGGCTGAAGTGACCAGTTGATTGATCGGAGTGAGCCTCGCCGACCGTACGGCTAGCCTAAGTAAGAATCAAAGTGGGAGTGTTGTATGTCATGGACTGCTCAGCCACCTGGATTCTGTTCTTAAGCATCACGGGATCAACCACCACGGCCAACAGGTGGCCCCATTGGGTTTGGGGGATTTTACCCCTCTGAAGAGATGCAGACAGTGCATTCTGCAGCCCCAGAGCCGACAGGCGGGTCTTCACTGTCCTACCTTTAATGTAACTATTTTCATTAACTGACCCAGATCAGACTAATATTCCTTTCACCATAATCTCAAATTTATTCTTAAAAAAAAAAAAAAAAAAAAAATTGCTCAGTTACCAGGATTATGTCCTTAAGCATCAAAGTCACCACCCACGGCCAACAGGTGGTCCCATTGGGAGGATTTTACACCTCTGCAGAGATTTACCCCCCCCCCCCTAATGGGACCACCTGTTGCCGTGGTGGCAGTCGGTATAGACTACAGCCCCACAGACAGGGCAGAGAAAATTGGGTAACCCAGCACTAGTTTATTACATCTTGGTCGGGCCTATAACTTTTCAGTACCCTCTTTGTATTAGAAAGTTATGTTTCCCCACCCACGCATAAAAATTGTACTTGTGAAGTTTATTTATTTCATTATTATTTTTTTTTTGAGAATTTGTGTATGTTGATGTAGTACAAGGTACTGAAGTATTTAGTTAAAATAAAAACTGATTTATGGTAAAAGGAAAAAAAATTAAAAAGTACGTTGCTTGGGTCAGCGTATGTGACTAACTGGGTAAGGGTTAGATCAGAGTTTAACTGCGTCCTTCTCACACCCGAAAAAATATTTGGCGTGCTGCCACATGTTTTTTTTTTTTTGGCATTAAATTATATTTTCATACGAAAATAAATACTACCTGTCCATAATAGATGTTACAATACATTTAGTGCATACATTTTTTTATTTCTACTAGCAAATATATGCACCCTCCGGGTGCAAGTATTTAAGTTTAAATGTAATAAAATATTAGATTAAATCAGAAAGGCTAATGAAACTAATTAAGAATTCAAAATAAAATGATTTGAAACGGAGGTATAATCGGAAATAGACAACTGAAACTTACTCTTTCATCACTTCCGTTTTTCAATGCTAAATTTTCCTAATTTAACTATTTAGTTAAAAAGAAGTAAAGAATAAAATTACAGTTATTTCTTCCTGTTAATGAATTTCTTTTAGGATTTATTGAAGAGATTTTTACTCACATTCATAAATAAAACCAAACAATTAGAAATCAATAATACTAAGCACATTTTATTAAAATCAGTTTTTTAATATCAATATGCAAATTAGCCTTACGTTACACTGAAAACTTGTATTTTTGTATATATAAATACAATTGCATTGCCATTAGTATTTAGGTAAGGCACAACACGTATTAATTAATGCCAAACAGTTTATATTAATTGAGGTTTAAATAGAAATAGAATCCTGGAGAATGTGACGTAAATAACTAAGGAATTGTGACTTAGAGAGTAATTAGTTTCGGTTACAGACAGAAAAACACACAATCTCCATATAATAAGATGTGCAAATGTAATTACTCCCAAGGTGCAGTGGAGTAACTAAGTACGAGGGTAATCCCAAATAGTAAGATTTCCAAAGTGCGAGACGCCGTCTGAGGCGGTAGCGCCACTCCTACCACCAGCTCCTCACTTTACCGACGATATCACGTGCTACTCATATGCTGGACACTCTACAGGCTGAGCTAAGCCGCCCTTAACGAAAGTTTTTTTTGGTGGTACCCAATGACAGTTTAAACTACAGTCTATGATTAACACTTTGCGATATGGGTTACGTTTTAGGGGATTAAGGTTGTTTAATTTACATATTGCTTTAAAATCTGTTTTAATTGAACATAATGAAAAAGATGAAATGAAGGAAAAAGAAAAAAAGAGTGAGAGAGAAGTAAATCAAGATTATTATACTTTTTTACATATTGAACTAGGAGTGGCAAACGGACCTAAAATGCATTTTGACAAAATGACTTTAGCCCCCCCCCTACAAAAAACAATTTACCAAAAATCAGGGAATTATCGGATTTTAATGAAATTTTCAGTGTTTGTTTATCAATGAATGATCTTTATAATGCATTATTTATTTATTTCAAAACTTTCTCATTTTTTTCAGCTCGCTTAATTTTGACCCCCTTATGTTGGGGCGTAAAAATCTTTTTCAAGTTGGTCATATATTGTACTAATTACAGTATAAATAAAGAGATAAAAGACCGAATTATGAATAGAAACAAAAAAATTTTTTTACGGTTGCGCTTCTATTGAGAAAATAAGTACCGAAAATCGAAAAAATAAAATGTAAAAAAAATAATAAATAATTATTTTTGGAGATTTCTTTTTACTCATTTCGATAATTATTTAATTGGCTATATTTTATAAAAGAAAAATTATACATCGATGTTTTTTCTGCTTAAAAAGGGGAGGGGGTACATTTTCAATCGAGTTTTTCTCAAAACGTATACTTTTTTCGAAAAAATAAGTTTGCATTAAGTAAATATTATTTTTAGAATCTAAAAATATAACATTTTAACTTAAATTCCGAAAATTTTATTTAAATGAATTTTATATATTAATTTTCATAGCAAAAAATACTAAATTAAAGTTTTGAAATAAAATAACTGATGCATTATAAAATTCATTAATTGTTAAATCAATACTGAAAATTTCATTAAAATCGGATAATTACCGATTTTTGGTAATTTTTTTGCATTATTTTTTAAACTAAGGTTAATTGAAATTATACATTGTAATACTAGCACAAACAACTGTCTCAATAATAGATTCAATAATTAATTCAATGGTTAATTAAATGTATAGTAATTTGGGTTTTTTGTAGTTTATTTTTTCTAAGCAATACGTAATTAAAAACAACCCTAATCCCTAAAACCGTAACCAAATTCGCAAAATGTTAATTCATAGACTGTATAAACTGACATTGGCTACCACCAAAAAACTTTCCATTTTAATTTTCCGACCTAAATCAGAAGTCAGACATTTTTTTTTTACAGTGAAATATCCACACGCGAGGGAAACTGTTTGTGAGGCTATTGGTAACACTGTTGGTTTGTCATGCATGCACTTGAGCAAGCCTCACTACCACGCCAGTTTTGGCTTGACAATAGTTTTCTGATGGAGCTCCCGGTGACGCTACCACAAGTGTGAAGTTTGCGCAGTTATTTGTTTTGAACGCAAAAGCATTAAACCGATTGAAATTCATCACCAAATACGAAAGTGTATGGCGAAGCCATGCAGGATGTTAAAAATGTCCGCAAGTGGCGTAGGAGTATTGCGACGACGCTTCCTCAACGACATGGTGGCAAATTGCTATGACATAGGATACAAAAACTACCACATGCCTACAGGCACAATGATAGTATGTAGCGTTAGTTTGATTTGCCTGGTGAGTCTCTGCCCCTTTTAGTTTGCTGGTGCCCGCTAGGGCACCATAGTATTTAAGCGCCCGGGTTCAAACCCTTTGCTCTCTTTTTCCTGTTTCAGTAACTACGAGCCACATGGGTAGATTTTATCTAACCCCTCTCGTTGGGCTCGCCCCCCCTACATTACTGTAAGTCTTCACAGCATGGACTATTCCTAGTCTCATGTCTGTACTTTTATAGTTAGAATGTACCATTCATGAATGGGTCTTTATCTTTATTGTGTACCCCTTATATACTGTAACTCTTTTACTATGTACGTGTATCTACTTTATCCTGTGCTGTATTATATTAATGTTTTGTCCGTTAACCTTCGTCGAGTGATTTGTATCCAAATATATAACTTTGAACCTTCCTTACAAGTATATGGCCTACCTTTTGAATGTGGCTAGAAAATCACGGCTCTCTTATAGTATGTGGCCTACCATAAAAAGCATATTATTAAGTTATAATAATAACTCTAACCCCTAACCCTATTTTAGAATATTTTAGAATTAAATAGATCTCTGATTCATGTAAATTATGGATAAATTCTTTTTTTTAATTATTCTTAATTACTCTATATGTTTACATAATCTATGCGATTGCATAAGATTATTGTTTGTCCCCTGTAATTCTGAGGGATGACCCTTTTCATACCATGCCGGGTCCTTCTATGGAAAATTACAGAAGCCCGCCAAAATACGTGAAGTCACGTGGGACCTTTTGAGTCCCCAGTTTTCAGTTAGACGTCAGGCAGAGAAGTCGATCTTTAAGTCCTGCCTAAAACTGGAACTCACGCGCGCTATGTTAGTCAGATATTAGTTACATGTAATGTATAGTTAAGAAATAAAAGTTGTATAAGTAAAATTCTTGTGGTTGATGAATGTCTTGGTAACAAGACTAAGAAATGAATCCAGTACGACCAGCCAGCAGAACATAGCAATAGAAAACCAGACCTTAGAGATCGAGACACTAGACCAGACCAAGTCAAGATGTTAGAAGATAGAACCATACGACCAGAGAAGAATAGAACAATACGACCAGAGATAAGAATTTAAGAAAGGTATACAACATATACAGCTTATACTGAATTGCATTTCTTGAATAAATATACTAGCAAATATATGCACCTCCGGTGCAAGTATTTAAGTTTTAATATATAAATAATATCATTAAATTGAAAGGCTAATGAACTGAATAAGAATGCCAAATAAGTGTTGGAACCGAGGGGTATGATTGAAAAATTGAACAACTTTGAAACTAACTCTTCCATCATTCTCAATTACTCCCCTCTTTCATTGGCAAATTTTCCTAATTTACTATTTAGTTAAAATAGGAAGTAAAGAATAAAATTACAGTTATTTCTTCTTATCAATGGATTTCTTTTAAGATTTATCTCGGTGATTTTTGCTCATATTCAATAAGATAAAACCAAACAATTAGAAATCAATAATACTAAACATATATTTATTAAATTCGATTTTTTAATATTAATATGCAAATTAGCCTTCCTGCACACACTGTAAACCGCTATTTTGTTGTGTATATAAATATAATTGCATGTTGGCAGTATGTAGACATAGTTAACAGTATTAATATTGTAAGACAATTTTATTAATAATTGAGGTTTAGATAAAATAAAATCATGGAGAATGTGATATCAATAACTAAGAGAATTGTGACTTGTATAGTAATATAGTTTCGGTTACAGACAGAAAAACACACAATCACCATTATAATAAGATGTGAAAAATAATTAGTTTCAATAAATTGCCAACTACTTATCTTATTATAATGGAGATTGTGTGTTTTTCTGTCTGTAACCGAAACTATATTCCTACTCAAGTCACAATTCTCTTAGTTATTGACATCACATTCTCCATGATTTTATTTTTATCTAAACCTCAATTATTAATAAAATTGTCATACATTATTAATACTGTTAACTATGTCTACATATTGACAACATGCAATTATATTTATATATACAACAAAATAGCGGTTTACAGTGTGAACGGGAAGGCTAATTTGCATATTAATATTAAAAAATCGAATTTAATAAATATGTGCTTAGTATTATTGATTTCTAACTGTTTCGTTTTATTTTAATGAATATAAGCAAAAATCTCTTCAATGAATCTTAAATGAAATCCATTAACAAGATGAAATAACTCATTTTATTCTTTACTTCCTCTTATAACTAAATACTTAAATTAGAAAAAATAACAATGAAAGACGAGAGTGATGGAAGAGTAAGTTTCAGTTGTTCCATTTTTTATTATACTCCCTCTGTTTCAAATCTTTTATTATACTCCCTCTGTTTCAAATCTTTTTATCTGTATTCTTATTTAGTTTCATTAGCCTTTCTAATTTAATACAATATTTTATTACATTAAAACTTAAATACTTGCACCCGGAGGGTGCATATATTTGCTAGTATCTATAAATATACTCTTACTGAGGTAGGTCACATTAAACATTCAACTAAATTTCAATTTCCAAGAGAAAGTTTCATAAGGTATGACTAATTCGTCTCTATCAGCCAAATCTTAAGTAACTATCTGGTTATCTTCAAGGTACGCACTCCCGAATATTTCAGCTTTTTTTTTTATCTATTTTTATTTCATTTAAATAAATAAAGTCTCTCTTTAGATTAGCAAGAGAAGTCAGCCTCGTACACTCTTTTGATCTGTTTTTATCGGGAAATAAATTTTGTTTTTCATCTGAATTCTGAATTGATTTATTTTATCATTTTTCAATTGATATGCTTCAGTGAAATTTCTTCAACAATAAATTATGGGTACCATTATAGTATGTGGCATACGAAATCCTGTCTCTTTTATAGTATGTGGCCTACCATAAAAAGCATATTATAAGGTTATAATAATAACTGCTAACCCTAACACTATTTCCGAATTTTAGAATATTTTAGAATTAAATAGATCTCTGATTCATGTAAATTATGGATAAATTCTTTTTTAATTATTCTTAATTACTATATACAACTTATGACTGAATTGCATTTCTTGAAATTGAATATACTAGCAAATATATGCACCCTCCGGGTGCAAGTATTTAAGTTTTAATGTAATAATATATTATACTAAATTAGAAAGGCTAATGAAACTAAATAAGAATGCAGATAAAAAGATTTGAAACAGAGAGGGTATAATCGAAAAATAGAACAACTGAAACTTACTCTTCCATCACTCTCGTCTTTCATTGTTATTTTTTCTAATTTAAGTATTTAGTTAAAAGAAGAAGTGAAGAATAAAATGACAGTTATTTTTTCTTGTCAACGGATTTCATTTAAGATTCATTGAAGAAATGTTTGCTTATATTCATTATAATAAAACCAAACAGTTAGAAATCAATAATACTAAGCACATATTTATTAAAATCACATTTTTAATATCAATATGCAAATTAGCCTTCCCATTCACACTGTAAACCGCTATTTTGTTGTACATATAAATATAATTGCATGCTATTAGTATGTAGATATGGTTAACAGTATTAATAATGTAAAACAATTTTATTAATAATTGAGGTTTAAATAAAAATAAAATCATTGAGAATGTGATATAAATAACTAAGGGAATTGTGACTTGAGTGGTAATATAGTTTCGGTTACAGACAGAAAAACACACAATCTCCATTATAATAAGATGTGAAAAATAAGTAGTTTCAATAAATTGCCTGCTACTTATATCTATAAATATACTCTTACTCAGGTAGGACACATTCTATAATGGCACCAAGACATTTTGTTTTAAAAATTCTTGTTAGGTATTCAAAATTCTTTTTAAACTCAATTATTCTAAACTCATTTTTTAAATATTTAACCCATAAATGGTATTCTAACAAATACAAACAATCTGGGTCACAGTGGACCAGGGAGTAATGGCAATGAAGGAATACTCCACATTCCCCAGAGATCCAGAATTAGAACTTCACCAATAGATGCAGTTTTAAATCATACTCAGGACACAAAGCCCCTCAACCACCGCCTTATAGTAAATACAGGGTCAGGCAAAATGATCTGACACATTTGTAGGTTTGATAAAATGCAAATGAAGTAAAGAAACAAAAAAGTGTTTTTATTTTCGAAAAGTACATATAATGCCATTTTTTTTTCCTATAATGCCATTTTGTTTTCTTTCTTTATAATGACATTGTTTTTCGTTTCTTTTTCAGTTGCTGCCATGAATTGACTGGTGAACATTTGCTTTCATTGTGGAAACGTTTATCAACATCATTTTGTATGGATACATTTGAAGATCAATGGCATATAAAGAAACAAAACAAAATGGCATTATATGAAAAAAAAATGGCATTATATGTACTTTTCGAAAATAAAAACACTTTTTTGTTTCTTTACTTTATTTGCCTTTTATTTAATCTACAAATGTGTCAGATCATTTTGCCTGACCCTGTATATGATAAAAAGAGCAATAAGATCGGGACAATTATATAAGTGCTAGAGATTGACGTGACCAGCCGATTGTTTGGAAGGGGCCTCTCCGAATGCCCGCCTAGTGGTAGCAAGGGCCAAAGTGGAGCATTGCATGTCACAGACTGATCAGCCACAATGATTCCATCCTTAAGCATCACGTGGCGCCATCCACGACCAACAGGGGGTCACATTGGATGGATTTTACTTCTCTGCAGAGGTGCAGTCAGCATATTCTACTGCCCCCAGCTAACAGGGCGAGAACGCAAGTAGGTAGTTACTAAGACATACAATACTAAGCTTAACTCCGTCTAGCACAGGACCGAAAGACAATGAAGCTATTTTTAAAACTCACCAGAAAAAGTAATTTTCTAACTATTGTTCTACGGCAAGACTGTCATTTTGTAGACAATGGAAAAAATAATTGTCTAATGCAGAGTTTTTCAACCGGTGTAGCGCAGCACACTAGTGTACTGTGAAGCTTCCGTAGGTTTGCCGTCAGTGTCGTGGATGGTTGATCCTCGACCTTTTGGCCGGGGGTCCAGTGGCTTGGGCCCTGGACCGCAGAAGTTAACAACGTTGATCCCAGGGGGCCATCCCCCAGCAACACCTGTCCCCTCGATTTAAAGGGGCAGGGCTGGGTTTATTACCTAGTGCATGAGCCCTCCCCCCTTGAGGGGGAATGTCAACGGGATGAACTTATTTTTTGCATCAGCTTCCCATGAGCTTCGTTTCGTGGGTGGTCCCACATTAATAGGGCTTTGTGCCTGACCCGGATACATGGTAAATATCATCCTCTTATATTTTTATTCTATTAGTTTAATATTTTTTGTTTTAATTTAATTATTTTTTGCTTTGATTATGCTACACTTGTAGCACATTTTCACTATTCCTTTTCTTTTAAAATTTACATGATAAAATAATTATGTTTTTTTACTTTAAATATACGCTCCTACATTTGGGGTGCTGGTGGTTGTCGTCAGTGATGTAATCCGCAGGGTTCATTGGGAAGTTTCGGGTCTTCCAACATCAGACTTCCCTCGCTCCCTTCTGACCCAATCAGAGGTGATAAAACTCTGGTAAAACCACCAACAATATCCACTATATGACATTTGACAAAAACTTTTTTTTTGACGGTTGTAGAACTCTATTCCGTTTAAATACAAAGCATCGCGCATCTGATTGGTTGTTAGTAACAGCCAATCAGATGAGCGGTACCCCATATTTAAATGGGTTACGTAGCCAGAAACACTTTTCTCCGTAAGGATTACGAGGTTTAGATGGTTAGGTAAGTCAACCCTTCTTAATAATGATAATATTTATATACTGATGGTATACCTCGATCAATTTATTGCCCAGCTCACTGTGCCGTGAGATTAAAAAAATTTTTTTTGAAAAACACTGGTCTAATATCTCAAAAATATTCCTGTGTTTTCTATTATATTGCAATTGCCATACGTTAACACAGAATTTGTAGGTGCGTGGTGTAATGGTTAGAGTCGTAAAAAATGGACTCGTTGACCAGAGTTCAAATCCTGGACATAGCTACAGTTCACATAGCGCTAATACCTTGGAAAGGTATGAATCCAACTACTCTTCTTCCAGCTATGGGTAAATAATAGGGCAGACTGAGCTTTTTAACCTTGGTTACGTAACCAGTCTAGGAGAAGGAAAACTGAATCCAAACCGGTTAAATCCGTTTGGGATGGTCACTACTAGAATAGGTTCAGTCCTAATTAGTGATCGAATAAAAAGAAAAAAAATAAAAAAAATAAGAAGCAAGATGGGTGTGTGTGTGTGTGGGGGGCTCATGTATTATATCTTCGGGGTCGGAGTGAGACAGTAGCATCGGCTCTGAAAGAACGATTTTCACAGAAAAAAAAAAAAAAAAGGGGGTAATTATTAACAATTTGCATTTGTGATAGAAAAGCTAGTAATATAAAAATGCTGAAAATGTATTCGACTGTATGAAATTATCCTACAACTAAAAGAAAAAGGGAAAAAAAAAGAATGGGTTACTGGACTGCCATGTAACATCTTGCGAGTCCCTAACAGAATTATCTAAGGTAGATAATTATTTGTTGTATCCCTACAGAAGAGCCCCGTCACTCAGCATAGCGTCGCATTTTTTTTTCTGCAGTTCGGCAGGACAATGTGAGCACATGGCCGATAACAATATTTACAAATATTTTACCGGAATGAATATTTATTTTATTTCATTCTAAAAATAAATTAACATTTGGTGTGACGCCAGAACATACGTCACCACATTCCACTTGAATCCATACATTCAGACTGATATAGAGATTATTACTCACAACACGATGGGCGTTAATGTCCTGGCTTGCAAAGCATCGGTTGTACTTGCTTAAAATTGGTGTCTACTCCAAGAATGCAAAGAAATGAAATATTACTAAATATGATGTCACACAGCGTTGCATGCAATATGGAAGACGATCCAACTTTTAAATTTAAGACCTCGACCCGACCTGTCGGTGGGTGTTAGAATGCACCGACTGTACCTCTGCAGAGGGTAAGACTCCCCTAATGGGCCACCTGCTGGCCGGGTGGCGACCCGTAATGTTTAAGGATAGAACTCAGGTGGCTGAGCAGTCCATGACTTTCAATATTCCGCTTTAAGCTTTTCTTGGGCTAGACGGGCAGTCGGAGAGGCCCCCTTCGATCAATCGGCTGGCCACGTCAAGCGCTAGCACCTATATGATTGCCCCAACCCTATTGCCCTTATGGTAACCCCCAATCCTTCTTATCATATGGGTGCTAGAAGGCGGTGGCTGAGGGTCTACATGTCCTGGGAATGACGTTAAACTCTATCTGATGGTGAGGTTCCAGTTCTAGAGGTTTGGGGAATGTGGAGCACCCCTTCATCACCATTGCTCCCTGGTCCACTTTTTTTTTTTTTTATGCCTACTTCACATTCGCTTTTTTTTCAATCTTCACACATCAACCTTTAACAGACAGATACACACACAAAAAAAAAAGAAAGAATTTTTCACAGACATATACACTTAATATAATTAACAAAAAACAAAAAAAAAAACAAACAAAACCCCTCAAGGCAGTATAAAAATTAATTTTATAAAGCTATTGCCTGAGGGGGTAGGAGTTAAAATTTCAATGTCAGAGAATTTGTAACTCAAGTCAGTAAAATCATCAAATTTATTAAAGGAGGAAAAAATAAAACAATTTGAAATGTAAACTTTAAATATATATTAAAATAAAACAAACTATAAATAAATATATAATACAGGCATATATTTATTAAAACTTGTTTAAAAAAAACAAAAACAATGAGTATCGTCTAAGGTTGCATACTCAAATTTTGAGTGTAGTTATTCTATGTATTGATGATTTGGGGTAATGTGACATAAGCAGTGACGTAGTTTCGGTTACAGACAAATAGAGGCATAATCTCCATTATTAATAGATACATAAGAAGATACATTTTCAAATATAGATATCGTACTGAAGTGATTTCCAGAACAGTCATTGCTAGGAATTCTCTTCATCAACAATGAAGACCGTCTAAGGTTGCATGCTCAAATTTTGAATGTAGTTATTCTATGTTATGACAATTTTGGGTAATGTGACGTAAGCTGTGACGTAGTTTCCGTAACACACAAATAGAGACAATCTCCATTATTAATAGATATCTATCTATAGATTAAATCCTGTTAAATAATTCGTCCGATAATTCCCCCAAAAATGACCTCTTAAATTCTTACCATTTTTTTTTTTTAATCATCCAAATTGATCTTTTAATTGTTGTACGCTATTGCTGTTTTGATCAGATTAGGTAATGTATTCCAAAATAAGGGACCGGTTTAGCTCAGTCGGTAGAGCATCTCCCTAGGAATCACAAGGTTCCTGGTTCGATACTGGTCCCGCCAACTCAGTGTATGAGTAGCACAGATTGGGTAATCTGATCTGTGCGGTAAAGTGGGGAGCTGAAAGTAGTTGTGGTGCTTCACCTCAGCAAAGAACAATCTCCCTGGTCCAATGCTAGCGAAAAGGATATAGGCTCCCTTGCTGTTTGGCTGATACCGACAATAGGCCACTCCGCCAATTTATTCCGAAAAAATGTATTACTATATTAGCACCGCATAGGAACCGTAAGGTTCCCGGTTCGATACTCGATACCAACTCAGCGTGTGCGTAACACACGTATCTGTGCGGTAAAGTAAGGAACTGATGGTAGGTGTGGTGCTCTATCTCAGATGCAAAAACAATTCTCCTTGGTCTAGCGCTAGTGAAAAGTAGATAGACACCCTCGCTGACTAGCTGACACCGACTTTAGGCCACCCCAACAATGCCAAAAATGTATTACTCCAATAGCACTGCATGGAAACTATAAGGTTCCGGGTTTGATACCGGCCCTCACCAACCAACGCATAGTAGCACAGCTTGGTGTGTAAATTAAGAAGCTGATGGTAGGTCTGGCACTCCACTTCCAATTAAAAAACAATCTCCCTGGTCTAGTGCTAGTAAAAACGTCATAGACTCCATTGCTGTCCGACTGATACCAACAACAGGCGACTTTGCCGGTTTAGCTCAGTTGGTAGAGCGTCCACCTAGGAACCACAAGGTTCCTGGTTAGATACTCCCTCGCCAACTCAGCGTATAAGTAGCACAGCAATATGTGCGGTAAAGTAAGAAGCTGATGGTAGGTGGGTCGCTCCATCTTAGGTAAAAGCAATCTCCTTGGTCTAGCGCTAGTGAAAATGGGATAGACTCCCTCCTTGTCTAGCTGTTACCGACTTTAAGCCATCCCAACGACTTTACTTACCATTAGCAAAAAAAAAAAAAAAAAAAAAAAAAATGTTTAAGAGAATTAGTTTTTGAAATGAATGCAATTCCTTAACCCTAGGCATAAAATAACCCTGACTGGTTGACATGCCGTTAAAATCAACCAATCAATCAATCATAACCTCTACACATAAAATAACCCTAGATGGGTTGACATGCCGTTAAAATCATCCAATCAATCAATCATAACATATAGGTATCAAATAACCCTTGATGGGTTGACATGCCATTAAAATCAATCAGTCACTCAATTGAGATTATCAGGTTAACAAATATAAATCCTAGTTTACTCACGCGGATAATAATCTTTAAGATTAAAATTGTTAATATGTTTATGTTCAAATACTTAATAGCCTCAGGGTTGGTGCTAGAGTACAATGCCCTCAATCTACCCGAATCTATGATACTGAACCCCGACTCTACTACATGACTCTTTTTATAAAGTAGTATTCATGGTTGGCTGGTTGGTTGGTATCTTGCGTCTAAGATAGACAATGAAGTAGTGTCCAATTTTTTTTTTTTTTATCTATGTAGTCTGGGCAGGTTTATATGGATGATGAGCTGCTGCCCAAGCAGCAAATTCCCCTCTCAACAGTGCCGCTGTGATCCATTGGAAAAGTAAGGAACCAATGCAGTTTGGCAGCGGTAGTGGGGCAGAAGTTGCAGGGTAATAGGCCACTCCGCCAACTTTATTCTGAAAAAATGTATTACTATATTAGAACCGCATAGGAACCATAAGGTTCCCAGTTCGATACTGGCCCTCACCAACTCAGCGTGTGTAACACACGTATCTGTGTGGTAAAGTAAGGAACTGTCGGTAGGTCTGGTGCTCTATCTCAGATGCAAAAACAATCTCCTTGGTCTAGCGCTAGTGAAAAACGGATAGACACCCTCGCTGACTAGCTGACACCGACTTTAGGCCACCCCGACGATGCCAAAAATGTATTACTCCAATAGCACTGCATGGAAACTATAAATGTTCCGGGTTTGATACCGGCCCTCACCAACACAACGCAATAGTAGCACAGCTTGGATCTGTGCGGTAAATTAAGAAGCTGGTAGGTGTAGCACTCCACTTCAAATTAAAAAACAATCTCCCTAGTCTAGTGCTAGTAAAAACGGCATAGACTCCCTTGCTGTCTGACTGATACCGACAATAGGTGACGTTGCAGGTTTAGCTCAGTCGGTCAGAGTCAGAGGGATTTCAGCATCACGTCCCTTAGGGACTCCAGCTCCTGATTTTTTTTTTTGAGTTTACTCCTTTAGCCTTTCCTTGGGATGAAGTAAAGCTGCTAGACAGCGGAGATTATGTATCAGACTTTTACTTGTCTTAGATGGGTTGCCAACCAAGGCTAACGAGCCCCTTCTAACCTATTCATAGAAAATATATAAAAGCCACCCTACCAACCAGGTTGTTTTGTTGGTTGGATTTTATGGCATGTCAACCCTTCAGTGATTTTATGCTGAAGACGTTTGTTTTATTCATTCTTGATGGGCATTCAATTTGGTACTCTTTGTGGAGAAGCGTTCCGGCCTCCTGCCTCAAAAACCGCTAGCCGGTGGCTGCTGAAAAAAACCCAAAAAAACACCAGCTACGATTGAAGTCCGTAGCCGAAGCGGTGTCACTTGAAAAAAAAACAAAAAAAAAAAAAACAACTAGGGTTAGGGTTAGTTTAATGGAAAAAATAAATAAATAATTTGGGTTCTGTTTTTTCTGGGTCACCCTGTGTACAGAGTGACCCAGAAAAAACAGAACCGACAAATTTTGTAATAAAACTTAATTTTAACTAGGGGGGGTTAGGGTTTAGGTTGGGTTTTTCAGGAAAAACGCCCTAAGTTTGTTGTTTTTTGTTGTTTTTTTTTTGCAAGTGACACCGCTTCGGCTACGGACTTCAATCGTAGCTGGTGCTTTTTTCAGCAGCCACGGCTAGTGATTTTTGAGGCAGGAGGTCGGGACAGTTCTCCGGACAGTTCTCCGCGAAGAGTACCTTCAATTTTTAACACATTTTTTAAACATCATTTTCTGTATAATTTTTATTTAGTTCTAAGAAATACATTTCACAAATTACCAACTGCAATTATTATTTTTAGGTTATCTAAACAGTGGTACCTTTACTTAAGGGTTTAATTCGTTCAGCTCGTAACTCAAATCAATTTTTCCCATTGAAAATAACTGAAATGCAACGGATTCGTTCCAGACGGAGGGTCTCAAACACCCCAATTTTTTTAACGGTTTTTAAGAAAAATAGCAGTGTATTGTATAATTTTTAAAAAATAATAAAATAGAATGTAATAATTTATGTGCTGTATATGTTCTAATGTTTATTTATTTATTTATTTATTTTTAGAAATAATATTTTTCTTTGACGTAATAAATTTGGAAACAAATGTTTTTAGTAGGCATTGCCAAAGATGACGTAAAATCCGTATTTTACAAAATAAATTCACTCATTGAAAAAAAATTACCAAAAATCAGGGAATCCTCCGATTTTAATGAAATTTTTGACCATATGACCTTTAGGCACCCCTTTTGCGATCTCGTTTCATAAGGACATTTTTTTCATGTACACCGTCAACATCTGGTTGTTTGTTTTTAGATTTTAAAAAAAAAATTATAAAACTAACCCCTAACCATAAATCCCTAACCATGACCCTAACCCCTGACAAACAACCGGATTTTGACGGTGTAAATGAAAAAAATGTTCTTATGAAATGAGATTGCAAAAGGGGGTGCCTAAAGGTCATATGGTCCGAAATTTTCAGTGTTAGTTTATCAATGAATGAATTTTATAATACATCAGTTATTTTATTTAAAAACTTTCTGATTTTTTTCAGGTCACTTGACTTTACCCCCCCCCCCCTATTTTGGGGACGCAAAATATCGATGGGATTATATAAATTCGAAACTTAAAGACTGAAGGTGTGAAGAGAAGAAAAAAAAGTAGTCTTAAGGGAGTTATGAATAAGTACCGAAAATCGGAAAATTAAATGTAAAGAATTTTGGAGATCTTTTAAAAAAATTTTTTTTTACTCTTTTTGATGATTATTTAATTGGCTATTATCTTATAGAAAAAAATTATACATCGATATTTGTTCTGTTTAAAAGGAGGTGGCCTAAATTTTCCATTGAGTTTTCTACAAAAATTATTAGATAGCAATAATCAAGTAAAGTAGTTATTAAATAAATATTTGTTTTTAGAATCTAAAAATATGAAATTTGAAACTTGAAATTAAACGTTTCATATTTTAAATGAATTATACCTATCAATTAGATATGATCAATTATTTCTGCTATGGTAGCCAGCAATGGTAATATTTATTTCAAAGAATTTCGATTTATTTCTATTGAATCAGTTTGATTGAAACGATTCAGTAATTAAAAAAATAATTCGTTGATTAATAAGTCAACACAGAAAATGTTATTAAAATCAGATAACTGACTGATTTTTGATAATTGTTTTTCATCAAATACGACCTCCATACTAGAAGAGGTCACATGACATCTTCTTGGTCAGTTTTCTTTTGTAAACAAATGCACAATAATTTTTTAGAGCGTCTTTTTCTGCGTGTTTACACCAAAAAGAAGAAAAAAATCATTTAAAAGTTATCAATTCTTCTGTAATTGAGTTTATTTATTAATTTTTGTTATTGATTTCTAAAAAAGAAACTGTTATAAGCCTTAAAATCCTAAATACTTTTTTTTAATCAGGAGTTACATAAAAAAGCGACCATCTTTATTGTTTACGATATATTTGAGCAAAAATGACAAAAAATAATAGTTTAAAATGTATCAAAAAATAAATTACAATTTACTATGTAATATTTTGCTTTTTTTTTTTTTTACTGTAAATTTTTGTTTAAGTACTTTTCGACTTAGACAAAAAAAATTGACCTTGAATAATAGATTTGATTAATTTTAATTAGTTTTTAAAATGAAAATGAGCTAAAAATTGGCAATGCCTAGTTTTTAGTGAGTGAACCCATTAACATATTTGAAGCTGTCTCGTACCTCAAATTTTAGCTCTCAACACAAAGCACAGAATCTACCGAGTGACAGCTGGTAACTTGGAAAACTAAGTTTGGACACTTACAAGTCAAGGTACTATATATATATATATATATATATATATATATATATATATATAAACGTTGGAAAGAACAGATTTGTTTACGTGACAATTGAGAAAAAAATCACTGGGCCTAAAATTGTAAGGAAGACAGTGACAGATGCTACAAAAATAAAACGTTATTTTTTTTTGTAACTAACAGGTGGTCGTCCGTGGTAGACAGTGCTTCCCACAGTCGCAACCCCTGAAGTTAAAAATTATTCAAATCTCAAAACCTGACAAGAACTAAATCTAATTTCGAATATTGAAAAAAAAAAAGAATTCAGGGGCGTAAGTTTTTACATAGTTTACCGGACAGATGTTAGTGGAATATGAAACGAAGTCCATTGTGAACTGGAATTACTACTTTTAATAAAAATGAAACGCTAAGGAAATAATACGTTTATTCATTTATAAGTTTGTTTTTTTTATTAAAAGGACAGCATTATTTGATGTTATATAGATTTAAAGTTGTTGCGTAGTGATTCAGTTATACAAATTTTTTTTTTACCTCAGAACTGCAAAAGTGGATTGTTTTAATTTTTTTATTTTTACTCTGAAATGGAAATATTATTAAATACTATGCAAACAATTAGCAGCGAATAATAATTCTCAGTTTGTTTCAGAATACAGGACGTGATAAGTTTACTCTCAATCCCCTTAAAATAACAATGCCCAGGCCAATAAAAGTGTATAACTGAATCACTAGGCAACAAATTTAAATCTATAAAAATCAATTAATGCTGTCTTTTAATAATAATAAAAATTATAAATGACTTAACGTATTGTTAAGTTGTTTTTCTTAGTTTTATTTTTATTAAAAGTAAAGTATTAAACCCCAGTTGAGAAAATGATATACATTGGACTAGACTTCATTTCATATTCCACTAACATCTGTCCGGTAGACTATGGTAAAAGTTTACAACCCCGAATTCACAGTCTACCTATAAAAAATATTATATCCTTTTGAAATAATAGCAAGGTGAATAATAGCAAGAAATAAAATAGTTACGATTTTAAAAACGAGCTCAAAATAAGTCGAGTACCTGGTTTTAACAAAATTCACATCACCTAAAATTTAATTACCTTTTATTTTCACTGTTGAATGGTGTAATAATCTTCTCCGCACACGACGTGAATTGAGTTTATGTTGACTTGTGTAGCAGTGGTCGCAGAGAGATTGTTGTTGTTTGTGTGTAAGTCGACGAAAAGAAACTCCTCCTGACGATTTAAATAAACATGAATTAAAAATTGTAAGTCCAGCGAGTTTTATTTACCGCAGTGATCATAAGGTTAGTTGATTAGTAGATAGATTAGATAAGATTAACTATCGACACTGACTAATTTATTAGTGTCATTAAGTAACCCTATATTAAAGTCTGATGTTGCCAGAAAAGTCTATTAAAATAAAATTAGATTGTTATTTATTTATTTATTTATTTATTTTTTTTGTTATTTCCTTTTGCTTTGGTAAGCGGTCAAAGTCCGTGATTTTAAAACGATAATACATAAAAATGCGAAGCGACGGCTAAAGAAAAAAATGACAAATCACTTTTTTTAAACAAAAGTAATAACTGATCATATGATCATACTTAGATTAGTGACCTTGTACCAGACTAGGCGAGATTAGTAAATATGTGTAAGCTTAGTAAATACATGTACGTTGACTTACGAGTTTAATTCGTTCCCATCGGAAGCCAATTACTCGTATATCAAAGCAATTTTCCCCTTTGAAATTAACTGAAATACTATTAATCCGTTCCTGTCCCCCCAAAAAAAATACCCTATTATTTATTTATTTTTTTTTTTTGTTACGTTTTTTAAAAGATACAATGCTCTGAATTGTATAAAAATATCATAAAATAGAATGTAATGAATTATGTGCTGCAATACGTTTTAATGTTTATTTTTCGTAGGTACCACCAATTTTGACGCCATAGACGTATTTTACAAAATCAATATAACCCCCCTGATTGAAAAAAATTACCAAAAATCAGAGAATTATCCGATTTTAATGAAATCTTCAGTATTGATTTATTAATGAATGTATCTTATAATGCATCAGTTATTTTATTTTTAAAACTTTGACTTTTTCAGGTCACTAACTTTGACCCCCCCCCCCTATTCGGGCGCGCAAAATATCGATGGGGTTATATAAAAGTGAAACTAATTATAATATGAATAGAAAGCCAAAAGGCCGTAGGTGTGAATAGAACAAAGAAGCAATTTTGGTTGAAAATAAATACCAAAAATCTGAAAATTAAATGTAAAAAAAAATAAAAATTTTTTTTGCTCTGTTGTATATAAGATATAATTTCCTTTTAGATTATTAATGAAAAAATTATACATCGATATTTGTTCGGTTAGGGGCCTAACTTTTCATTTGAATTTTCTCCTAAAAATATTAGATAACAATACTTGTTATTAAATAATATTTGTTTTTAGAATCTAAAAATACAAAATTTAATAATATGAAATTTAAAACTTAGAATTAAGTGATCTTTATCTTAAATGAATTTTAACTATTAATTAGGTATAAATTGTTGCTCTCAAGACACATATGGATGGTGCAAATGGTAATATCTATTTTAAAGAATTTTGAGTTATTTCCATTGAATCAGTTTGATTAAAACAATTTAGTAATCTAAAAGAAAGAATTCATTAATTAATAAGTCAACACTGAAAATTTCAGTATTATTTGTATTATTTGGACCGTCACTTAGAACTGTCTTAACCTAACTCCTTTATCCACTAGGCTATGTGTCCAATTATGTGACAGTTATCTCTACTGTAGGTTCAATCCTGGTCAGGGGCAGCAGTAACATAGAATAATAATTAACACAGCTTAACACCTGTACCCCAGCTATGGTTAGTGGAATGAGAACAGGATACCCCTGTGGACTGAATAAAGGGTTAGGTTCAAAGTTCCGTGATGGCTCCCGATTACAACAAGAAGATTCCTGATTATGACAAGAATGTTCCTGAGTCTGAAAAGATTCCAGAGTCTGACAAGAAATACCTGAAAAAGGCTGGAGAACACATCAGACGAAACGCTGTACAGATAATAATGAAGATGAGGACAATAGTCTGAATAATACTGATGTAATGAATATGTAAATACCTTGTTACCCCCTCACTATAATCTGATTAGACAGTGTCATGTATAAATATTCAACACTGTGTTGGTACCTACACTTAAGCCTACAAGCCTAAACTTACTCGCCCGACTACACCACAACTGCTTGGAAGACGAACTGCTACTCGACGCATCAATTACTACTGCGATAATATACCAAATACCAACTTCATAATACATCCCTTAACCTGGATCTATCAAATACAAATAATACTAATTATCAAGCCTCATCTAAAAAATTCAGAAAAACTGAAAATTTTATTAAATCAGATAATTCCCTGATTTTTGGTAATTTTTTATTTATCAATCTGGGTTAGTAGATTGCTTCTTATGAGCTACCGTAGACACATGCATATCATGATAAACTTTTTTCCCTTTAGAGTATAAAGGGAGGCAAGTTTAGACTTAAGGTAAACAAGTTTTGCAGACCGAAAAAAAAATTATATTACATTTAAATAAATATCAATAAGTAAATTTTCTGTACATAGTGTATTTAATGTTTTGGACCATATTACCTTTAGGCACCCTTTTTTGATCTCGATTAAAAAAGGACAAGTTTTGCAGACCGAAAAAAAAATTAGTATTATCTGCGTTATTCGGACTATTGTCCCCATCTTCATTGTTATTTATACAACGTTTCGGCCGATATACCCTCCGGCCTTCTTCAGATATTTCTTGTCGGACTCGGGAACCTTGTCGGACTCGGGAACCTTCTTTTCGAACTCGGGAACTTTCTTGTCGTAATCGGGAGCCAGCTATGGTTAGCAGAATGAGAACAGGATACCCCCGTGGAATAAATAAAGGGTTAGGTTCAAAGTCTGTGATGGCTCCTGATTGGGGGGGGGGGATAAAAAAAGGTTTTAGTCTCGCAGATCCATTGATTGTTTTGGTCTTCCATAATTGATTTGTTTATGTTTTAATCACAAACGCCACCAATGACTTTCCCTTCTCTTACTATTCAAATCCTAATTTTTAAATATCTTCAGGAATATAAATCAAATCTTCATAATTTTGCACAAAAAGCAAGATCTGGTGATAGTGAATGTGTATATTTTTGTAGTTTCCTCCACACACAAACACACACACACACACACACACACACACAAGTATATACATACACACTAACTGTCTTTTATATATGTATAGATATTTTTTAATAAAATGAGTAATATTTCAATTCATTTGATTTGTAGCATAAAACATTTTGGACCATATGACCTTTAGGCACCCCTTTTGCGATCTCGTTTCATAAGGACAATTTTTTCATTTACACAAATTTCATTTACAAAATCCGGCTGTTTGTTAGGGGTTAGGGTTAGGGTTAGGGTTAGGGTTAGGGTTAGGGTTAGGGTTAGGTTAGGGTTAGTTTTATAATTTAAAAAAAACTCTAAAAATCATCTGTTAGCAAACAACTGGATTTTTGCGGTGTAAAAGAAAAAAAAATATCCTTATGAAACGAGATCGCAAAAGGGGTGCCTAAAGGTCATACGGTCCAACATTTTTAATAAAATAACACTTTTTAAAAAAGAATAACATATAATAAAATAATATGTATTAATAAGATAAAAAAGAAATATTTCAATTCATTTGATTTATAGTAAAAAATATTGACAAATTAAGGAAGTAATATTTCAGTTTATTTGATTTATAGCAATAAAAACGGTAATTTATGAGGAAGTGCGTCCCGGTCTCCTTCCTCAAAAATTGCTGCCCGGTGACTACTAAAATAATGACCCCAACTATGGTGTTAGTTGAAAGAAAACAACCAACTTAGGGCGTTAAATGTATTTTAGGGGGGGGGGTTCTCTTTTTTGTCGTAATTCTTATTTATCAAACAAAGTAAAAAAAATGAACAAATTGAGGTAGATAGATAGATATCCATCTTCATATGTAAACAAGAATTACGACAAATTTCTATAAATAAATAAGAATTACGACAAATTATGATAAATAAATAAGAATTACAACAAAAAATAGAAGCCCCCCCCTAAAATACATTTAACGCCCTAACACCATAGCTGGGGTCGTTATTTTAGTAATCACCGGGCAGCAATTTTTGAGGCAGGAGACCGGGACGCACTTCCTCATAAATTACCATCAAAACTTTCAATAAAATAATATTTTTTTAATAAAACAATTTTTTATGAAATACAGTGTGATTGAAAAGTAAGTCCTTATTTCAAACTATTATCTTGCCAGTTGTCAATACTTGGGAGAGTATTGACATTCATCATCATCATCATTGGCTATTCAGTCTCGAAAGACTATGATCAAGTTTTTGTGTGCCCCTGAAGTTGCAGCGCCTCCTGTGACTATGAAGTCCGATGTTTGAGAAACATTCTCGACCACAGATTTTGCATTTGTAGGTTGTCCCTGTAGACGATGCTTTGTTGCCGTTGCTTTCTTATGGACCTCTTAGCTTCATGATGTTGTATCAGGGTGACTTCTGACATGTACAGTCCTCTATGGAGATTCTGCCGCCACAAAGGGCGGTCTTGAGCTAAATTTTCCCAGCTGGAAGGGACAATGCCAAAGCACCTGAGATCATTTTTGCAGACATCCTTGAATCGCAGCAGGGGGCGTCCAATCTGTCTTTTACCAGACGTAAGCTCTCTATACAGGATGTCTTTCGGGATTCGTCCATCATCCATCCGACGTACATGACCCAACCATTGGAGACTACGTTGTCTCAGTAGAGAGTACAGGCTGGGGAGTTGAGCTCTCTCTAGGACTGCTGTGTTAGTGATCCTGTCCCTCCAGGTGATGCCCAGTACACGTCTAAGGCAGCGAAGGTAGAAGTTATTTAGCCGACGCTCTTGGTGGGAGTATAAGGTCCATGTTTCATGACAACTGGCCAAATAATAGTTTAAAATAGGGACTTACTTTTCAATCATCTTCTTAGTAAAGTAAAAAAAAAAGTAAAGTCGTCGGGGTGGCCTAAAGTCGGTATCAGCCAATCAGCGAGGGAGTCTATCCCCTTTTCACTTGCGCTAGACCAAGGAGATTATTTTAGCATCTGAGGTGGAGCGCCACACCTACCGTCAGCTCCTTACTTTATCGCACAGATCCCTGTGCTACTCATACGCTGAGTTGGCGAGGACCGGTATTGAACTAGGAACCTTGTGGTTTCTAGCCGAATGCTCTACCGACTGAGCTAAAAAACACTTTTGATAAAATAATACTTTGATAAAATAGTATTTTAAACAGAATAAGTAAAGTAATATTCAAATTTGTTTGATTTATTAAAATCAAATATTTTTTAATGAAAAATATTTTTTGATGGAATGAATTATGTAATATTGTAATTTATTTAATTCATAGTAAGCAAACATTTTTAATGAAAAATATCTTTTAATAACATGAATTAAGTTATATTCTAAGCAAACATTTTTAATGAAAAATATCTTTTAATAACATGAATTAAGTTATATTCTAAGCAAACATTTTTAATGAAAAATATCTTTTAATAACATGAATTAAGTTATATTCTAAGAAAACATTTTTAATGAAATAATATTTTAAGGAACTAATATATTTAATAAGAAAAGTAAAGTAATATTTAGATTTATTTGATTGAAAGTAATAAAAAATTTTTAATAAAATAATATTTTAAGGAACTAATATTTTTAATAAAATAAGTAAAGTAATATTTAGATTTAATTGATTGAAAGTAATAAAACATTACATACTGCATTGTATAATTGAAGAAGTATATTGTCAACTTTCCTTAGATTCTAATTGTTGTCATGTGCTTTTCTTTAGTCAACAGAGTAGAAGTGGACATGTTAGTGAAAATGTATTTACATTACACAGACAAGAAATTAGATCGCATCAAATTTCGAGACATCTTACTTTATATTTTTGGAATGACCAATGATATCCTGATGGACAAGTGCTAATATATTTTCTTTATAATTCAATCATACTGAATTGGGAGTCTAATAACATTTTGTCATCCCAGACTCCTGCCCTAATTCACACTAAGTTTTTCCTTAATGCTGGAACACATAAATCCAACCAAACTTAGATATTTACCATGCTGTGCTTCTTGCTTTTTATCAGCAAATTAATGTAGATATTTTAAAATCCTCTCCTCACTTTTTAGCGTCAAATATTTTTTTCTATTTATAAATAGAGTGCATGGTATGAAAATTGTTTTGAAATTTGAGTTACCAATAGAAATAATCGGCATAAAATAACCCAAGGGGTTGACATGCCGTAAAACCCAACCAACCAAATCAATCAAACTTGATTGAAAGTTATAAAACATTTTTGATAAAATTATATTTTTGGTGAAATAAGTATATTTCATTTTTTTTTAATATGACATAAAAAATTTTTCATGAAATAATGTCTTTGATAAAAATCATTTCATGAAAATGATATTTTTTTATAAAATAATATTTTTTATAATTTTTTTATAAAATTATATTTTATAAAATAATATTGGTTATTTCCTATAAGTCTAACATAAACAAAGGGGAACCACTCTTGACTTATAAATTATTTATTTATTTTCCCATTAAACTAACCCTAAACCCTAATCCTAACCCGTCTTCTTTTTTCATAGTAGATCAATAAATAAATAAATAATTTATCAGTTAAGAATGTTTATGTTAGAATTATAGGAAATAACCCATATGGGTACACACATGTACCTCTATGTATATTAGGGATGTATATAGTGGTACATGTATGGGGTATTATCACAGAAATGCATCTTGGCCTCCTGCCCTAAAAAACACTAAGCAATGCCTGCTGAAAAAACAACCTGTGCTGCTATTTAATTCCCTAGCTGTTTGAAGGCATTTATCAAAAAAATTTTCATGAAATAATGTTTTTGATAAAAATCATTTCATGAAAATGATATTTTTTTATAAAATAATATTTTTGATAAAATGATATTTTTATAAAATAATACTGGTTATTTCCTATAAGTCTAACATAAACAACGGGGAACCACTCTTGACTGATAAATTATTTATTTATTTTCCCATTAAACTAACTCTAAACCCTAACCTAAACTCTAACCCTAATCCCTAACCCTAACCCCGACTTCTTTTTTCCTAGTAGATCAATAAATAAATAAATAATTTATCAGCCAAAAGTGGTCCCCATTTGTTTATATCGGAGTTAATATTTTTGATAAAATAATATTTTTTTATGAAATAATATTTTTGATAAAATGATATTTTTTATAAAATGATATTTTAAAAATATTTTTAATAAAATAATATTTTTGATATAATACTATTTTTAATAAAATAATATTTTTGATATAATACTATTTTTGATGAAATAATATTTTTGATAAAATGATATTATTTTATCAAGAATATTATTTCATAAAAAAATGAAATAATATTTTTGATAAAATAATATTTTTTATGAAATAATATTTTTGATAAAATAAGTAATATTTAAATTTATTTGATTTATGATATTTATTAACTGTAAATAAGTAATATTTTAATTTATTTAATTCAAAATGATAAAAGGATATTTTGAATAAAATAATTATTTATTACTATCAGCTTAGGTGTGACACAAGGCCAGGAATATGAGGCAGCTAGTGAGAATCAAACTCATCAGTAATTGTCAGCAAGTTTTGTTTATTCATTATTGCACCACAGGAGGTGCCCTATATTTTTAATAGAATAAATAATACTAGAAGGACATGTGGATATACCACAGTATGATAATTCAATTGTTACAACCTTTGATATGTTTACTTAAGAGCTATTGCGAAATAGTTTGATATGTAAAAAGTATAATAATCTTGATTTAACTCTCTCTCTCTCTCTCTCTCTCTCTCTCTCACACACACATACACACACACACATACATACATACTCTTTCTCGCTCTCTCTCCCTCCTCTCTCTCTCGCTCTCCCCCCTCTCTCTCTGACTCTCTCTCTGATTCACTTACTCCTTTCCTTCTGTTCATCTTTTCATTGTTCTATAGAAACGGATTAGCGTTATCGCTTCTGTGCGCTCGCCCACAGTATAATAATTTGATTATTACAACGTTTGATATGTTTACTTAAGAGCTATTGCAAATAGTTCAATATGTAAAAAGTATAATAATCTTGATTTAGCTCTCTCCCTCTCAATCTTTTTTTTGTCTTTCTTTCCTGCTTTACATATTTTCATTATGCTCGATTGATACCAATTAGTATTATCACTTATGCAGGTTCACCCCTTCTCTCTATCTTTCCCCAAGTCTCTTTCTTTCTTTCTTTCTTTCTTTCTTGTTATATTTTTTGTGTAGCATATCTTTTTTCTTCCCTTTCTTTCTTTATAATAAAAACGGACTGGTCCATTATTTAGCTGATGTGACAACATTCATAAGAAATAAGAATTTGGCAGATAAGCAAAACCAGATAATCAGGACTTACGTTTTTGCATTTCGTCTTGGCTGACCTCATTTTTAACCATAGGGTGTTGCAAGATGATAACACTCAGATAATTAAGGGACAAGAGTATTGGTATGTAGATTTTATCATGAATATTTACTTCATTAGAATATTACTACCTCTGTCCCACAACAGTCGGTACATTTGCATATATATCAAATCAAGCTTTTACCAGGTGGACCTGTCCCCCCACCCCATGAATCAGATGGGTACATTCCAATATCACTTGATCAAAAAATTGTAATGATAAAAATACTGCTTGTTCAATAAAGTTAATACGGAAAGAAAAATTAAAATGCGATTTAATAAACAAAAAAACCCAAACTTTATAAGCTATCCATTGTATTTCAAACTGTTATGATTTTTGTAGCCATCTTTCAGGCTTCAAGCAAGAGCACTGTCTAGCGAAGATCCTTTCTTTTGTTTTTTGTTGTTTTTTTTTGTTCAACCTAAAATTCCTTTTCTTCTGAACAAAACGGGCACCTACCATTTTAATTTTAAAGAAATTAGTCACTTAGTTTTTCTGTTGATTTACGGAAATAAATACTATCTTTATTTTGGTCTTTTTTCTTCTGTTTTTTTTTTTTTTTTACTCCCACTTTACAATTAGTAGAAACATCCTCCAACTTTGCTCCTCCATTACGTGTGTCAGTGGCTATTTAGGTTTGTTTTTTTTTAATTTTCTTTTTTTTTTTTTTTTCACACACTGCTATCGATTTTCCCTATTTAAAAAAAAAATGATAAATCATGACATAGATACATGTTGTTTTATTACTTCATTTTTTTTTTTTAATTTAATATTTGTTCATTTTTAAATAAATAAAAACTGCTTTATTTATTTTTTGTTTGATTGATTCTTATTGTTGGAAATATTTTATTTTTCTCTAATTCAAATAATCCCCAAATCCTGAATATCAAGTTAACGATTCTTTGGTTTCTTTACACCATATTGAGGAGATTTTCATAAAAAGGGCAATATCCGCAAAACAAATGTATGTATGTAGAAATATAACAAAAAAAAAAAAAAGTCAAGGTATTCAGAGGATGGTTTTATTATAGAAGTATTAGCCAATGTTAAAACATTTAACGTTGGTTATACTTTATGCCTTGGCTATTCAATATGGCTGCCTTATATCCAAGATGGTGGGCAAAAAATTCACTTTTTGCTGTTACCGCAACAGAAAAAGACTTATCTGGTCAGTTATTAATTAGTCAGAAATTCCCAGTCATGTTTCTTTTTATTCATAGAGGCCACAAATATCAATAAATAATACCAATTAATGGACAGTTTTAATTAAAACAATTTTTAGGTTTGGTTTGTTTTACGGCATATCAACTTCAGTGGGTTATTTAATGCCTATAAGTAAGTAAAGTCGTCGGGGCGGCCTAATGTCGGTATCAGCCAGTCAGCAAGGGAGTCTATGCCCTTTTCAATAGCACTAGACCAAGGAGATTGTTTTAGCATCTGAGGTGGAGCGCCACACCTACCATCAGCTCCTTACTTTACCGCACCCCTGTGCTACTCATACGCTGAGTTGGCGAGGGCGGGTATCGAACTAGGAACCTTGTGGTTTCTAGCCGAATGCTCTACCGACTGAGCTAATTCTATTTAACCCATAGATGGGGCCCTAACAGGTACTACCATTCCGGGTCAGAGTGGACCAGGGAGCAATGGTGATGAAGGGATGCTCCACATTCCCCAAACCTCCAGAACCTGAAACCCCACCATCAGATAGAGTTTAACGTCATTCCAAGGACATGTAGACCCTCAGTCACTGCCTTCTAGCACCCATATGATAAAAAGGGTTGGGACAATCTTATAGGTGCTAGGGCTTAACGTGACCAGCCGATTGATCGGTGGGGGGGTCTCTCCAATCGCCCATCTAGCCCAAGATAGGGCCAAAGTGGAGTATTACAAGTCATGAACTGCTCATCACCCGTGGCCAACAGGTAGCCCCATTAGGGGAGTCTTACCCCTCTGCAGAGGTGCAGACGACAGGGCGGTCAGGTGGGCCAAAGAAATATTATAATTCTATATGGTTGTATCTTCATTAAATCCTTTGGTTATTCCTTGGTGCTACTCAATCTTGCAGGTCCTTTGTCTGTCCATATCAGCCGATTGTTTAGTTAACCAGCATATTCGCGCTGTTGATTGGCTGAGGTATAAATCACATGACCTTGTTTAGTCTATAAATTTAAGTGGAATATTGCAGCACAGCTTATATACAAAATATTCCAACAAGGTGGACCTGTCTCCCACCCTGTAAATCACTTCCCCATGAATCTATGAGAACTACTTATTAAACGCTTGGTGGTGAAGAAGATGTTTTAGTCAAGTCACCACTCTCCAACAAGCAATCCGCCCTGTTAGTTAGAGCAGAAGAATACACCAACACTCCACTTTGGACCTTACTTAGACTAGACAGGTAGTTAAAGAGGCCCCATCTGATCAATCAGCTGGTCACGTCAAACCCTACCCTAGTACCTATATGATTGTCCCAACCCTATTGCTCTCATGGCAAAACTTCAATCCTTTTTATTATATATGTGCTAGAAGGCGGTAGCTGAGGGTCTTAGTGTCCTGGATATAATGTTAAACTGCATCTAATGGTGAAATTTCAATTCTGGAACTCTGGGGAGTGTGGAGTACCCCTTTGTCACCATTACTCCCAGGTCCACCCTGACCCAAAATAGTAGTACCTGTTAGGGTCACATCCATGAGTTAAATACATAAAAAATTAGTATTAAAAATGTGGGTAATTTATGAGGAAGACCGTCCCGGTCTCCTTCCTCAAAACTTGCTACCGGTGATTGCTGAAAAACCAACCCACCTACGATTGAAGTCCGTAGCCGAAGCAGTCACTTGAAAGTAAACAACCAGCTTGGGGCGTTTTTTTTTTTTTTTTTTTTTTTTCGACATTCACTTACATATAAAAAAATCCAAACGTTTATTTTTTCGGTATTTTCATTTATTTTAATATATTTATTTCCAACAATCAATTACAAGTAAAAAAAAAAATCAAAATATTTAGATATTCTTGTTTATTTAAACTAAAAACAAGACATTAAACAAACATGAATAAAAGAAAATCTGAGTATTTAGATATTCTTTTATATTTTAATAAAAAAAACCCAAAAAACTATCTCTCTAGTCATCTTCATATCTATCTATTGCTTCGGCTACGGACTTCAATCGTAGCTGGGGTTGGTTTTTCACCACTCACTATTAGCAAGTTTTGAGGCAGGAGACCGGGACTGTCTTTCTCATAAATTACCAAAATGTGTTTTTTTTAAAAATTGACTTTGAAAAAAAAAATTGAATGCCCAACAAGAATGAAACAAGATATGTTTGGCAGAAAATAACCCAACAAGAATTGTCATGCCGTAAAATCCAACTAACTTACATCATCATCTCTTCATCTCGCTGAGGGTCTTAGTGTCCTGGGTATCTCTCTCCTTTGTT
>CM042160.1:96191999-96208334 GCA_023376005.1 Doryteuthis pealeii | reverse complement strand
AAGAGAGAGATAATGCCACCGACTGGCACCTCTGCAGAGGGGTAAGACTCCCCGAATGGTGCCAGCTGTTGGCCGTAGGTTGCGACCCGTGATGCTTAAGGATAGAGCAGTTCATGACGTGCAAAACCACTTTGGCCCTATCTTGGGCTAGACGGGCGGTCGGAAAGGCCCCCTCCGATCAATCGGCTGGTCACGTCAAGCTCTAGCACCTATATGATTGCCCCAATCCCTTTTTATCATATGGGTGCTAGAAGGCGGTGGCTGCGGGTCTACATGTCCTGGGAATGACGTTAAACTCTATCTGATGGTGAGGTTCCAGTTTTGGAGGTTTGGGAATGTGGAGCACCCCTTCATCACCATTGCTCCCTGGTCCACTCTGACCCGGAGTGGTAGTACCTGTTAGGGTCCCATCTATGGGTTAAATAGAAAAATGTAATTATAAAAAGAATTGTATTATCCATTAAGAATTGATTTATTTAAAAACTTTATCGGCATTAAATGACCCACTGAGGTTGATATGCCGTAAAACAAACCAAACCAATCAGGAAAACTAATTTAAAATTAGCAATCCTTAAAAAAATAAATAAATAAATTAAAAATTTGGAAGTGCGTATCTTGAATATAACTTCCAATTTTATTATAATATTCTTAATGTTAAAAATAAGAGGGAACATTGTATAAAATTCTCATATAAAACTAATATTATCATTATATAAAAGTGTCCTGTCATGATGTAATGCTTAGCAAGCTAGTCTTGCAGATCCATTACTATTGAAAAGCGAGTTCAATCCTCGCCGAATGCCCCAAACTTGTGACCTTGTGTCAAATCCAACCCATGCTGAATGGAATGGGTAAATAATATTATCATTGTTATATAGTTTTTTTTGTTTTTTTTAATTGATTGGTATGCCAATTATATTTTTTTTAATTGTTGGGACAATCATATAGGTGCTAAGGCTTGACGTGATCAACCGATTGATCAGAGGAGGCCTCCCTGACCGCCGCTGTAGCCTAAGCAATGCCAAATTGGAGTGATGCAAGTCATGGACAACTCGACCTCAAGAATTCCGTCCTTAAGCATTACAGGTTGCCACCCACGGCCAACAGGTAGCTCCATTGAGCTGATTTAGCTCAGTCGGTAAAGCATCCGCCTAAGAACCACAAGGTTCCGTGTTTGGTACTGGTCCTCACCGACTCAGCGAATGAGTAACACATATTGGGTAATCTGATCTGTGTGGTTAATTAGGGAGGTGACAGTAGGTGTGGCGCTCCATCTCAGCTAAAACAATCTCCTCGGTATAGCGCAGGCGAAAAGGGAATAGACTTCCTCACCAACTTTACTTACCTTACAGAGGTGCAGTTTATGTATTTTACAGCCCCACCCGACAGAACGGCGTGTAGATAAGAAATATGTCCGTTACGATTTTTGTGGCCATCCTTTAGGCTTCAAGTAAGAGCGCTTGTCCTGCGGAGGTCCTTTGGGTTAAGCAGAGCGCGATCCTTGGCAAAAAATCCGTTCGTTGTTCCTTGGTGCTCCTCAGTCTTGCAAGTCCTTCGTCAATGATTGCAAATAGACGTCTCTCAGTATTATCCATTAAGTAGTTAACCAGCCACGTATTCGGGCTGTTGATTGGCTGGGGTTTAAACCACGTGACCTCGCTAAATTTAAGTGGTGCAGCACGGCTTACATCCACGAAATAAACCAACACTGTTAACCATATTAATCCTCCTATACCATGATCGGTGAGAAAAAAATATATTGTTGAGTTGAAAATACGGGTTATTATTTATTGTTCTTAACATTTTGGGACATAGTATACTTTTTCCCAACGGTATTAGCCCTATGTAAAAATTCAAGCAGCCACGTCAAGAATTTGAAACCGGTTCGCCGTGTGTCCATTTCCGACGACGATAACCGTTACACAGGGAGTGCCTCTTCGTGTTATACAAGTGCAAAGCCCTTGTTCTAACCAGCCCTGATTATCTGCCAGATGACAGTGTAATGAAAATTCTAATTTGGCCTTCTTGAGAGTTTCAAGTAAAATATAAAAATGAAGAACCAATCTAATTGAGAGAGAGAGAGAGAGAGAGAGAGAGAGAGAGAGAGAGAGAGAGAGAGAGAGAGAGAGTAAAAACCCCTAAAATAATCCTAAACAGCTGTATTTTTTCTGACGAAACAAAACTTTGTTCAAGAGCTTAGGAGTTTCTTCTGATGATTTTCCAGTCTTGGATTTTTTTTTTCTTTCTGTTTTTACCGGAGATGAAAAAACAAACATGAGGTCTGTGCTTCTGAAAAGTTCTGGGGGGAAAAAAAGACTCAGGCCACGCTGTTAGCTGTCTGTGTTTTTGCTTACGCTATGGAAAAACACGCTAATGAAAGGGTGAGATTTGCCGTAGTATATTTAGGTAGCAACCGTTCATTGATATATGTCTGATTAAAATTCACAGGGCTTCCGTTGAAAGCACCGGTTTCTGCTAGATCGCCGAAATTAAGCATCGATGAGCCTGTAAAATAAATAAATATTATTTTTTAAAGATCACTATTTAGGAATTAGCCTATTCTAGTAGTGACAGGTTTGAATTCAGAGTTTTTCTTCTCCTAGACTGGTTGCCTAACCAAGGTTAAAGAGCACAGTCTGCCCTGCTATTTACCCATAACTTAAGGGAGAGTAGTTGGATGCATACCTTTCCCAAGGGTATTAGTGCTAGTATAAAATATCACTGTGCTACTCATACGCTGAGTTGGTGAGGACCGGTATCGGACTAGGAACCTTGTGGTTTCTAGCCGAACGCTCTACCGACTGAGCTGAGTATATAATTGCATTTATTTCACTTGCTTTTTTAACCTCCTCTCTTTCATGTTGACGAGCACAGAGTTGATGAGTTTTTATGTGTAGGAATACGTAGGAGAACGTCGCTTATGAGTTCGTTCTTACTTCTCGGCTTGGATGGTTTGTGTGATGGGGATGAGTGGTCGTATAGCTGCGTTTTTGTGAGGATACTGCTTCTAGAATCTGTTCAAAGCACATTGTGAGGTTCTCATCAGGCTTTGTCTTCAGACGTTTTATCAAAGACCAAATGTTGCTGCCATACAGTAGCATTGACACAGCTACAGCCTGGAAAAAATTAGCACTTTGTCTTATCAGAGATCAGATTTCCATATGATCGATAATCTGTCTTTAGCAGTTCATGGCTTTTCTAAGCGTCTATTGACATCGCTTTCTGTAGCTGAGATATTACTACCAAGGTATATGAGTCGTCGGGGTGGCCTAAAGTCGGTATCAGCCAATCAGCGAGGGAGGCTATTCCACTTTTAACTTGCGCTAGACCAAAGAGATCATGTTAGCGTCTGAGGTGTTGCGCCACACCCACCATCAACTACTTAGTTTACGGCACAGATCCCTGTGCTACTCATGCGCTGAGTTAGCGAGGGCCGGTATCAAACTAGGAACATTGTGGTTTCTAGCTGAACGCTCTGAACTGTTCTACTAATTAGGGAGACTTACCGTCCAGTGTTTCGTTCACACCGCATTTCAATTCTCATCTGGATTTTTCTTCAGACGTTTTGTTAAAGTCCAAATGGTGCAATCATACAATAGTACGGACACTGCTACGGTTTGTAAGAATTCGGCGGAGTGGCCCAATGTCGGTATCAGTTTGTCAGCGAGGGATTAGATCCACTTTCCATTTGCGTCAGACCTTGGAGATTGTTTTCGCATCTGAGCTGAAGCGCCACACCTACCATCAGCTCCTCACTTCACCGCATCAGATCCAAACTGGTTTGGTATTGAGGGGAGGTATCGAACCCCAAACCTTGTGGTCCCTAAGGGGGGGGGGGTGCTCAAAAAACAAAAAACAAAAAAATAGACAAAAATTTCTACATCATTAGAAAACAATGGCAACATAGAAAAATAACACAAAATTTAATTCGAAATTTTTTTGAAATTTCAATCAAAATAATTGTCTTTACTTTGTAAAATTTTATCCTCGTCAAAAAACAAAAAAATCTAAACGTACAAAAAAAAGAAAAAAAAAGAAAAAGAATAACTAAGGCCAAATTAAATCTCGTAATACGTACATATATACATGATACATTCACATAAATATACATGGTTGATTAGTAACTGTCTGAGAAGTATAATAATTAGTAGAATAGTAGTAGTAGTAGTAGTAGTGGTGGTAGTTGAAATGGGAGTCATACCAACAATTTTTTATTTTACAATTTTAACTGCTTTAAATAAATTTTCAGTAAAAAAAAATAAAAAAAAAAGAAATAAAAAATGTTTTAAAAACATGATCAGCACTTAGTGGTTTCTTTGTTTCGTTTCGTTTCGTTTCGTTTATTGTTTTGGTTTTTTGATACAGTTTTCTTTTTGTTCTTGCTTTCAGTCTTTATAGTCTCTTTTATTTTTTTTTAAACTCTCACGAATGAGTGGTTTATACTAAAAAGCAAAACTGTGGTGAGAAACGAAACGAAATTTCAGAGTCAATGTCTCTTTATGCACTAAAATGGTCCATTTTCGATTTTTTTTTTGTTCTCAATATTTTCACAACTATTTTTTAAATTTATAATTTATATCATTAAAAAAAAGAAAAAAGAAAAAAAAAACTTCTTTGCAACACATGCAATTCAGCATTGTATAAAAAAAAATTATGGGGCGACATTTTTTTTTCGCCAATCATTGTTTTTTTCTTTTTTTTAATGGTGACTTTGGGGTTTCGTGTTTTTTGTTTTCCATGAATAAATGTTTGTTTTGGTCTCTTTTTTTGTCTATTTTAAATACAATGATTTCATGTTGCATCCTGCTCTTGGCGGAGGGGTTGGGTAAATACATACAATGGATTCATTGACTGGCTTGGACGGTATCCGCAAATGGACTATATACTTTTGTTTTTTTCACTGGTGGTGATGGCAGAGGTGATTTGTTTTTTTTCCCATATACATTCAAAAATTTGTGGCGTTGGTATATATATATATATATATATATATATATATATATATATATATATATATATCCAAATATTGTTTGTTCGATGATTTGCAATGAAATGTTCAAATAATCCCCTTTAGTTTTCTAACTCCAGGCTATAGATATGTACATCGTGTATTTGAGGTGGATTTTTCGATTTCTTACTGTACGTAAAAGGGAGTATGTAATAATAATAATAATGATAATAATAATAATAATAATAATAATAATAATAATAATAATAATAATAGATTAGCTTAAATCTTTAAAAAATGTCTTAAATCTTTAAAAAGCCCTGATTTGTTTAGTTTTTACATAAACTTGGCTCCAATATAAAAAAATTGGCTCAATTATCTAAAAAAAATTAAAAAAAATTTCAAATTAAAAAAAAAAGAAGCTGACCCAATCTTTTTAAAAACTGGCTCAATTGGTTAAAAAAAACTTGGCTCAAACCTTTAAAAAACCTGGTTGAAATCTATAAAAAAAAATCTTGGCTCAAATATTCAAAAACCTGTATTATCTAAAAAAAAAAAAAGCTGGCCCAAATCTTAAAAACAACTGGCTCAATTGGTTAAAAACTTGGCTCAAACCTTTAAAAAAACCTGGCTCAAATCTATAAAAAAATCTTGGCTCAAATATTAAAAAAACCTGGATTATCTAAAAAAACCTTGGCTCAAATCTTTAAAAAACCTGGCTCAAATCTATAAAAAATCTTGGCTCAAATATTCAAAAAGCCTGTATTATCTAAAAAAAAAAAAGTCGGCTCAAATCTTTAAAAATCTGGCTCAATTATTTAAAACAAACCTGACTCAAATTTAATAAAAGCTGGCTAAAATCTAAAAAAAAAACTTGACTCAATTGGTTAAAAAACTTTAAAGAAAATCTTGGCTCAAATGTTCAAAAACCCTGGCCCGATTACTTAAAAAAATAATTGGCTCAAATCTTTCAAAAAACCAAGCTCAAATTTTCAAAGTCTTATAGTTGTCTTTTTTCTTCATCAGAAAAAAAATATCGACTGTAAATGCAACTGTTTTTTTTTTAGGCACATTGATCTCTCTGGGTTTGTTCCAGCAGATCAGAAGAAAAAAAAACTTATTCATTAAAATATAAATAAAAGATGAATTTCTCGATATAAAGATTTTATTTTTCAACAGTAGAAAACATTATGATTAGAAATATATAACTGAAGAGTTAAAATAAAGTATTAAAAAAAATGCTCGTACCAAAACGGTTATTTATCATCGTAAGAAGCGGACAAGAGTTTAAATACTGAACAAGTCTATTTGCATTTCACATAGCTCTGATACTCTTAGGAAAAGTATGAATCTAACTATTCTCCCTCCAGCTATGGGTAAATCAAACTATGCTTTTTAACCTTGTTAAGGCAATTGGTCAAGAAGAAGGAAAACTGAATTCAAACCAGTTGTAGACCTGGCGAGGGGTGGGCTCAGCCCGGCTAACCCTGCTCAAGACATGTTACATGAGTAACGTCACCACGTTACACGAGTAACGTCACCAAGACCAAAGCAGGTAACGGGTATATTTTTTTTATATAATAAAACTATAACTGGTAACATTTTTATCGAATTTTAATAATTGATAAAAATATTTTTTAAAGAATTGAGATCAGTAAAGTCAGCTTATTTAGTTATTTATAAATGTTCACTTATTTCAAATATGAAATAAAATGATAATAATAGAAAAATATAAAATATTAAAGTATACAAAAAAAACAAAACGGCCTTCCTCAGGGCAAAATTCTTTTATACCTCTAATTTCCTTTTCTCTATAACTATAAACATATCCAACTTATATTAAATTAAATTTGATTACTTTATTTTATTTTTTTATTGTTTTACCATCATCATCATTATCATCAACTTCACCCCACTAAAATTTTCTACACCCGCCTAAGCTATTGGCTCATTGAAGAACATGTGACAGCAAGACTCTCTCCTATGAATAAACTAATTTGCACTTCTCTCTTTTGACTCGCTCTTCGGGGCGAGGGTTCAGAGTGCTTCGGTATCTGGGCAAGAAGTGTTAAATTAACAGCATTGATCTCAGGGCGCTACCCCCCCCCCCGGGTAACACCTGTCCCCTTGATTTCAAGGGGCTAGGTTTATTTCCCAGTGCCTGAGGCGCCCTCGTGAGGGGGGTGCGGACGTAATCAACGCATTTTTTGCACCTACCACCCATAAGTCTCGACTCGTGGGTGGGCCCACATTAAAATGTCCTTGTGTCACATCCTCATGAGTGGTAAATACCCCTCTCCCCCTCTCTTTCTTAATCGCTCTCTCTCTCTTTCTCTTACCTCTCTCTCTCTCTCTCTCTCTCTCTCTCTCTCTCCTTCCCTCTTTCTATCTATCTATCTATCTCTCGTGTATATATATATTTTTGAGTAGAATTTTAAAAAGTATTTAAGCAGGTATTTTTTCAAGATTCCAGTTGAGGTTTGTCTAATTATTATGCATTTACATATTCATGCTCGGGGTCAGGGAAAAAGGGACAACAAGTCTCTTCAATTTTTCTAGTATCATCTTCATAATACATGCCGACTTCAGCATTGTCGAATTTTTCAAATCTTCCCCGAATTTTCAATTTCTCTCATGTCAGGTTTTGAGTTGTGTCTAAATCAAGCGAACTGAGGAACATTGCAAAGGCCGTAATAACAAGAAGAACAATTGTAGACAAGATTATATGGACATGGTTGCGAAGAGGACATTTGAAAAGAGAAACAAAATCTCTAGTAATGGTGGCCCAGAACAATTCTATAAGAACCAAATATATTAAGGCCAAGAAAGAGAAAAGACTTAACAAAAGACTAATACTCTGAAGAAAGAGGCTGATTGGGTACTCTCATATATATATATATATATATATATATATATATATATATATACTAGCAAATATATGCACCCTCCGGGTGCAAGTATTTAAGTTTTAATGTAATAAAATATTGTATTAAATTAGAAAGGCTTATGAAACTAAATAAGAATACAGATAAAAAGATTTGAAACAGAGGGGGTATAATAAAAGATTTGAAACAGAGGGAGTATAATAAAAAATGGAACAACTGAAACTTACTCTTCCATCACTCTCGTCTTTCATTGTTATTTTTTCTAATTTAAGTATTTAGTTTTAAGAGGAAGTAAAGAATAAAATTACAGTTATTTTATCTTGTTAATGGATTTCATTTAAGATTCATTGAAGAGATTTTTGCTTATATTCATTAGAATAAAACCAAATAGTTAGAAATCAATAATACTAAGCACATATTTATTAAATTCGATTTTTTAATATTAATATGCAAATTAGCCTTCCCGTTCACACTGTAAACCACCATTTTGTTGTATATATAAATACAATTGCATGTTATTAGTATGTAGATATAGTTAACAGTATGGATAATGTAAGACAATTTTATTAATAATTGAGGTTTAGATAAAAATAAAATCATGGAGAATGTGATGTCAATAACTGTGACTTGAGTAGGAATATAGTTTCGGTTACAGACAGAAAAACACACAATCTCCATTATAATAATAATATATAATATATATATATATATATATATATATATATATATATGTGTGTGTGTATATGTGAGTGTGCATTTGTATGTGTGTGTAAATATTTCTTTACGTGTGTATATCTTTGTGTAAGTATGTAATTAGAACGTATACCTATCATATTTCAGTATCCCCCCCCAGTAAGTGTATATAATAAAACTAAGTTCATGGTTCAATGAGGTGAGGTGTTTATACGTAAGTGTGTATGTGTATGTGTGTCCTGGCGTTCGTATAATTCTATGCATTACCGGGAATGGGAGTTTGGCCTGAGCGTTAACATGGACAATATACATTTCTGTCGATGTAATTCTTTTTTTTTCTCTCTCTCTCTCGACTAATACTCAAGTCCATGGGAATGGCATATGCCAACCTCTCCCAACAGGTCAGATCAAGAATTTATTTCTACTGCTGGTATCACGTGGTCAAAGGTCAAATCATTTGGCATTGCTCAAGAAATTCCGCGAAAAACAAGGCATGGTACTCAGATTAGTTATTAAGATCTTGTTATATATCTACATAAAGTGATAATGTACAGATTATTGTTGCTGAGCAACTTCTATAATAAAGTGATAATGTATAGATTATTGTTGCTGAGCAACTTCTATAATAAAGTGATAATGTATAGATTATTGTTGCTGAGCAACTTCTATAATAAAGTGATAATGTATAGATTATTGTTGCTGAGCAACTTCTATAATAAAGTGATAATGTATAGATCGTTGTTGCTAAACAACCTCTATAAAAGTAGAAGTAAAGTCGTCGGGGCGGCCTAATGTCGGTATCAGCCAGTCAGCGAGGGAGTCTATCCCCTTTTCACTAGCGCTAGACCAAGGAGATTATTTTAGCGTCCGAGGTGGAGCGCCACACCTACCATCAGCTCCTCACTTTACCGCACAGATCCCTGTGCTACTCATACGCTGAGTTGGCGAGGGCGGGTATCGAACTAGGAACCTTGTGATTTCTAGCCAAACTCTCTACGACTGAGCTAACCCGGCCCTTAAAGCAACCTCTATAATAAAGTGATAATCTATAGAATGAGCAACTTCTATAATAAAGTGATAATATAGAGACTATTGTTGCTTTAATGAAATGCCATAATAAATAGAATACAATGTGTACATGGACAAACTCTTGACCGAAACACTTGTTGGCATTTCATTAAATTCTTTTTATCCACTCAACATTTTCTTGCCTTTATTTATTTATCCTTTCAACATATTGTCGGATTCATTTCCCTTTTCAACTTACACACACACACACACACACACACACACACACACACACACACACATAATATATATATATATATATATATATATATATATAAATACTACAACACAAAACAAGGCAAAGAATAGCCACCTGGAAGGTCTGGACACTTCCCGATCTTGAGAGATTGGGAAACACCAAACTACGTACTGGTATCGTGAGAGGGGAGCATCTCTATATGGGGCCGACATCGATGCCCTTACAGAAGTCAGTTCAGCGATAAAGACCAATTGACAGAAGAGGGTGGGCTGGATACACATCCTCATGGAAAGACTGGCCGATGGTAACTGTAAGAAGTTTGAGGTAAGGTGACTCGAGCCCTCCACCCTGAAGAAACACATGACACACCATGGAAACATTTCCCACATTGAAGTCTGACCTGTATGGCAGGGCCTGTATGTCGAGGGTTTCATATGTGTGACAGGGTACATAAAAAAAACTGGATCCGTGGGCCATCTGCGTGCTCACAACTACTCACAAATACTCACAACTAAAATACTTGTAGAAATGGCCTTATTCTGTGAAGAAGCGGCAATCACCATATATATATATATATATATATATATATATATATATGCCGAATCCGTTGCTATCATTTGCTGTGTCATCCTTCCATGGTGCCAAGCTTATTTTTACTTACTTCAAAGTAACCCCCACCGATAAAAGAAAAGTTATTAGATTTGAACTTTATCTCTGGAAATCATTCCTCATCTGACAATCCTCCTCAATTTCCCGCACATTCCCACTAAAATGGCTGACGGCCAAGCTAAACCAAAAGGATAGAATTTCACAAGATTCCCGCTTAAATTCATCTTTAATATTTATTATCAAATAATAATATTTGTCGTCTTTCTTTTTGCGCGTCTTATCTAAAAATATTATGCTTCCTTTATTTACCAAAGAATTCCGTTCCACTTTCTTTCTTTCTTTCTTTCTAAATTTCTGCCATTTTTTCTTTCTTTCTTTCTTTCTTCTGCCATTTCTTTCTCTCTTTTCTTTCTTTCTTAATATTTCCGTTCTTTCTTTTCTTTCTTCTTTCTTTCTTTTCTTTCTCTTTCTTTTTTTACATTCCGTTTGTTCTTTCTTTCTTTCTTTCTAAATTCTGCCATTTCTTTCTCTCTTTCTTTCTTAATACATTCCGTTCTTTCTTTCTTTCTTTCTTTCTTTCTTTCTTTCTTTCTAAATTCTGCAATTTTTTCTCTTCTTTGTCTCTTTCTTTCTTAATACATTCTTATTTCTTCTTTCTTTCTTTCTTTTTTTTCTGTCATTTCTTTTCTCTCTTTGTCTCTTTCTTCTTTCATAATACATTTCTTTCTTTCTTCTTTTTTTCTTTTCTTTCTCTCTTTTCTCTTTCTTTCTTAATTTCCGTTCTTTCTTTCTTTCTTTCTCTCTTTCTTCTTTCTTTCTTTCTTTCTTTCTTTCTTTCTTTCTAAATTCTGCCATTCTTTCTTTTTTCTTGTCTCTTTCTTTCTTAATTCATTTCTTTCTTTCTTTCTTTTTTCTTAGTTTAAAAAAGATAAATTCCGTTCTCTCTCTCTCTTATTATTTTTAGATACATCCCGTTCTTTCTTTCTCTCTTTCTTTCTCTCTTTCTTTCTTACTTTCTTTCTTTCTTAATATATTTCATTCATTCTTCTTCTTTTTCATTTTTTTTCTTTTTCTTTTTCTTTTTTATTTCTTAATATATATTTTCTTTCTTTCTTTCTTTCTTTCTTTTCTTTCTTTCTTTCTTTCTTTCTTTGTACATTCCATTCTTTCTTTCTTTTTCTTTCTTTCTTAATACATCCCGGTATTTTCTTTTCTTTTTATCCTTTCTTTCATAGTACATTTCATTCTTTCTTTTTTTTTCTTTTTTCTTAATATATTCCTTTCTTTTTTCTTTCATATTTTCCCATTTCCCCATATTTCATTCATTCATTCTAAAGGTTGTAATCTCCACACACAAAAAAACTTCGACAAAACAGATGAAGTTTATAAGTACATTTTCAACAACTTTAGAAGATCACCTGCGAATATACGACTAAAAATATTCGCGCACTTGTGCATATATATATATATATATATATATATATATATATATATATATGGGGGTGGGGTGAAGAGGGGTGTTAGTGTGAAGGAGGTAAGTGCAGGTAAGTAAGAATGTTAACCTGTTTTTTTTTTTTTGTTCACTCACTTGAAATACTTATCACAGACACTTATTTCCAGAAGGAAAACTTTTAAAATTCTGACGTACATATATCAACAACAATAATAAAAAAAGCTACCAGTTAATATTGGTTTGAGCAATAAATAATAATAATAATAATAATATAATAATAATAATAATAATACAGGAGACCAGACCTAATGTTGATTAACAAAAAAAAAAAAAAAAAGAAAAAAAAGAAAAGAAAACGTGCTAATTGGTGGACTTTGCAGTTCCAGCAGATCACAGGGTGAAGTTGAAACAAAACCAAAAGATGGACAAATACCTGGACTTTGCATGAGAATTGAAAAAACTGTGGAATATGAGGGTGAAAGTGATACCAATTGTAGTTGGTGCACTTGGAACGGTCCCAATAAACTTGGAAAAAAGACTGGAGGATCTGGAAATCAGAGGAAGAATTGAGACCATCCAGACTACTGCATTGCTGCAATCGACTAGAATACTCAGAAGAGTCTGGAGACCTGAGAAGACTTGGTCACTCAGACTCGAGTGAAATGCTATCAACTAACGCTGATGTGGAAAAACTCATAATAATAATAATAATAATAATAATAATATAATAATAATAATAATATAGCACAACGAGAATACAAAACTAGACACGACTGGGTTGGGAAGGTGATCCACTGGGAATTATGCAAAAAATTAAATTTTGACCATACAACAAAATGGTATATACATAAACCAGAATCGAAACGCATAAAAACTTTGAAATAAAAACGGATCACCTTATCCCAGCAAGAAGACCAGACCTAGTGTTGATAAACAAAAAGAAAGAACTTGTCAACTGGTGGATTTTGCAGTTCCAGCAGATCACAGGATGAAGCTAAAGGAAAATGAAAAAATGGACAAATATCTGGACCTTGCCAGAGAACTGAAAAAGTTATGGAATATGAAAGTGAAAGTGATACCAATTGTAGTTGGTGCACTTGGAACAGTCCCAAAAGGATTAGAAAAGGGTCTGGAAAGTTTGGAAATCAGAGGAAGGATTGAAACCATTCAGAACATTGCACTGCTGCAATCTGCCAGAATATCCAGAAGAGTCCTGGAGACCTGAGGAGACTTGCTGTCACTCAAGACTCCAGTGAAAACCCATCAGGAAATGCTGATGTGAAAATTCAAAAGGAGTAAATTAATAATAATAATATGTAGATTTCTTGTTTAAAAAATATAAGTAATTCAAGATAAGAGCTGTGCATCAAACAAGCACTCCATTGATCTTAGATAGAAAGTTTAATGGTTATATATACAAACAAGTAAAATGATAGTATAGATCCTGCCAATACCATCTTATTATAATGCAGATTCAGTGTCTATCTGTCTGTAACTGAAACTACATCACTGCTTATGTCCCAATACCCTCAGCAATTACATAAGTTTATCAATGAGTATTTAATTCATAGTTACAATCATTAATACATAGAATAAATCTTATCTTCTTTATTAACAATGTCAGTATTAAAATCTGAGTTAGAATTGCCTCAAAACAGCCCATGTTATTAGTGCATTTAGGATACTGCAATGTGTCTTATATATCACTAAGAAATAAACGTTTACACAATACATGGTGTGGTTAATTTGCATACCGGATTTAACAAAACCGGGTTTATTAAATAATTACTTGCTGTTATTGATCATGAATATTGATATTAGTTCCTTCTGCTTTGTTTGAATTCAAACATTCCAAAATCATTACTCGTATGTGGACGGTACCAATATTTTGCCCCCCCCCCAAAAAAGAAAGTAGATTCTCCAAATTCGACCTTTACACGAGTATGTACATTATTTCCCCCGCGAATAAAATTGACTTATCGAAAAAAAAAAAAAAAAAAAAAAGACATGTCGATTTGTTTCCTAAATTTAAATAAAATGTTTACAGAAAAATAGTTATTGATGTTTAATGACCCCTGAAAATGTTAATGTGTCGATCATCGCACCTCCTGGGAACGCCCTATATCCGGTTGAAGCCTGAGACGGAAGAAATCTTGGTGACCCATGATTGAGATTCAAGAGGCGGAATTTTCCTGATTTATGCAAAAATATGACCTTTTCCTTATATCTAAATAGATAGATACAATATATATATATATATATATATATATATATATATATATATATATATATATATTGGGTGTGTCAAAAAAGTATCGAGGTTTTTGTACTATTTGACACACCTTGTATTCTGAATAAATTAACGTTCCATTTATTGTTCATTTCTATTTCGGTAAATACACCTTCATTGTCGATACTTTTCTGACAAGCCTTGTACACACACACACACACACACACACCCACACCCACACACACACACACACACACACACACATATATATATATATATATATATATACATACACACACACACACGAACACATATATATATATGTATATGTGCGTTTGTGTGTGTCAGTTTGTGTGTGTGTGTATCGGCAACATGTGTTCAAATGACTTTAACGAGGACGGAGGTAGTAATATATATAATATATATATAAGAAATTGGCCTTCTGTTGTATCCTGCCCGTGCGGAGGGGTTGGTATATATATATATATATATGTAATAATATATATATATATATATATATGGAGTAAATATGGAAATAAATCCGACATATTAAGAAATTTGAAAAAAAAAAACAAGTGTCCGAAAATAGGATGAATTTATTTATCAACGTTTAAACGTTTCGGTTTCCCAAGACACATCCTGATGAAAGTTCAAAGAAACCGAAACGTTTAAACGTTGATAAATAAATTCATCCTATTTTTGGAACACTTGTTTTTTTTCAAATTTCTTATATATATATATATATATATATATATATATATATATATATTATATATATATATATATATATACTGTATCTATCTATTGTATACTTTAGTCTATCTGTCTCAGCTCATCCTTCATATCAAGCCGTCCAGGCTACGTGGTTCCATGTTTTTTTTGGACACTACGCCATCGTCTTCACTAGACGGAAGGATGCCAACAGTGTATCTACTTTCCTACAAGGATTTGCATTAGCGCCCTTTCTATTCATGATCTGTCTCAACAACGAACGTCATTTGTTCTAACAAAGGAAAAAAAAAGGGTTTCGCAATTAAAAACAGGAAGATGTTCCGCCATCTTGTATTTTCCATCAGTGGGTTTGTAGGGAATTATTTGTAAGTTTTTTTTTTTCTTATATTTTTGAAATCATCGGTGTTATCGTTTTTAAGCTGCCCATGGAAAATGAAAAGGGAAAACTGGGGTAAAAGACAAAAGAAACAAATAAAAAGGCAATTGTTACCATTGGTTTCAAAGCAGCTTACAGGCTACTTATCTTCAGGACAACGTCAGAGTGAAATACCATTTTCACAGGCGCGTCGTCTTGATGATGTGGCTATTCTGCTTCTTTGAAACCAATGGTAACAATCGCATATATATATATATATATATATATATATATATATATATATATATATATATATATAAATATGAAAAGTAAAATGGATATGAATCCGACAGTATGTGTAGAAAGTTTGTAGAAAAAAAAAGATATTAATAGTTTTGCTGACAGAATCTGTTTCGACCATATAAAGCAGTCTTTATCAAAGCAACTATGTATAATAGGAAAGACGAAATAAATAGATCGTTAATCACGAGGCACAAAACGCTCTCGACCAGGGCCGGAATTTTCAAAAACATTTTTTAAAATGCGTATTCTATGTTAAAAATAAAATAAATTTTATTTTTTAAAATTAGAAGCATTTTTATCATTAAAAAAGCTCAGAATTCCTAGTCCTGACCGAGAGCGTTTTGTGCCTTGTAATTAACGATCTATTCATTTCGACTTTCCTATTATACATAGTTGCTTTGATAAAGACCGCTTTGTATGGTCGAAACAGATTCTGTCAGCAAAACTATTAACATCTTGTTTTTTTCTACAAACTTTCTACACACACACACACACACACACACACACACACACACACACATATATATATATATATATATATATATATATATATATAAAGAAAACCAGGGAAATAATTTGAAAGTCGCAATAACCAAAAATAATCGATTAACACAGCAGCTCTTGGCCAAAAGAAAAAAAATATATGCCGCTAGGTCTATCTAAGCTATAATGTAAAGAGTGCTCAATACCTAAGTAGAGCGAAATAGTAATAATAATAATACTAATGAGTCAGGTACTACCAACTAAAGTTTCACTTATTAGCTCATCAGGGATAAATTCTGACACTTGCCCTGATAAGCTAATAAGCGAAACTTTAGTTGGTAGTACCTGACTCATTATTATTATTACTATTAATATATATA
>CM042160.1:96166999-96189499 GCA_023376005.1 Doryteuthis pealeii | reverse complement strand
TGTTTTAATGTTTATTTTTTTTATAAATAATATTTTTCTTTAGGGTAATAAATTTGGAAACTTAAATGTTTTTTAGTGAAATTATTAACATAAGCGGATCTGAAGCTCACCCGTGCCTCGAATTTTAGCTCACAAAACAAAGCAAAAAAAATCGACCGAGTGACGTATAGTACCCAGAAATCAAAGTCTTGGTATTTGTAAGTCAACGTACCACTGTAATTGTCTTTTCTTCATGCCTAACACCGAATTCTTCAAGATTCCCCCAAATCACACAGAGCAGGTCCATTGACGGGGTGGGGTCACAATTTTTTTTTTCATAAAGCAGGTGAGGAGGGGTTTGGATTTTCCGAAATTTTTACACAGATGAAAAAAAAAGGCACAGATTCCTTTTGCTTCAACCATGTTTTTCCTTCTGTTTTAGGTGAGACAAAAAGTTTTACAATATTTTCGTACGTGCTAATTACATCACGTGATTCAAGCAGTTCAAGCCGTTGTAGGTACCCGCTGTGGTTGTTAGTATCGCGGTAGTTGGTGCGCTGACACGTTGCACATTATTTTTACACTGCAATGCAGTCAAATTCGGGATTATGGGTTCGAACCTGGGCCATAACGTCGTGGTGCAACCAGAAACATTTGTTGTGAAGGTACAGGTGATCACGATACAGCAACTGGATGGTTGAATATATTTCGCTCGAGTTGAAAGAACATCGACGATCATGCAAGGTGAGGTAGGCCTAAAACCGTAGATTCCGAGGGCGTGCTCCAAGTCATAGAAGCAAACTTCATGCTGTGGAAGGTATCAACTGTGGTTGGTTTTATAACAGTACAGTAACCAAATGGTTAAATAAATTTTGCTTGGGTTGTTAGAACCTCGACAATCAATCAAGGTGAGGTAGGCTTAAAACCGTAGATTCCGAGGCCGTGCTCCAAGTCACAGAGGCAAACGTTCATGCTATGAAAGTTATCAACTATGATTGGTTGTATAACAGTACAGTTACCGGATGGTTCAAGAAATTTATATATATATATATATATTGAAGTTTCAAAAGAATTCTGTGTAGTGTCTTAAAGAAATCGTGGAAACACCCCTCCACGAGAAAGCAGCTGTACATCCACTTGTACCCAATCACACAAACCATCCGAGTAAGACGGACAAGGCATTCTGGACACTGGTGGAGAAGCAAGGACGAACTCATAAATGACGTTCTCCGGGTTACATTGTCTATAGAGTCACTCTTTGTTAAACCGGCAAAAGAGGTTGGACTGTCCGGAATATTTCAAAAAGAATGATCGATTTTCTTTTTGCTTTGTCCAGATTTTTCTTTCAATTTCGGGGAGGGTTTGTCATCTACGAATGAGCAGAACAAGTACTAAGGACGGAAAATTGCACTTTGTAAAATGTTGTACAGTTCGATGAACAAAGGCTCAAAAGGGGGGGGGGCAACTAAACAGGCTCAGGGGTTCCGTAAAGAGGACGTTTGTCATCTATGAGTTTGACTATCGCTAATGGATAAAACAAACTGCTGACCAGGAAACAAAGAAACAATCTTGGAGAATATCTCCTATTTTTGAGAGAGATAGCACAACCGGTGTTGAAGAGAAGGGACGGATCCAATTCTACAGTATAAATTCATTATTATGGAATCTTCCAAAGGCAGTAATTATGGCAGGATATTCTTGTCTTGTATTGGCCATATTATCCGAAAGGACTGGGAAATATCAAATCCATGTTTCAGAAGTTAAGCCAACTATATATATATATATATATATATATATATATATATATATATATATAAGCAATTGGTAATTTGCTTGAAACATTGTTAAGTATGTTATAATATATTAATATTTTAAAGGCCAGTACAATGCGTATGAAAAATAAAAACAAAAAGATATTATTTTTGTCTTATCGATTTTGAAGCATGAGCTTCATCATCAGAGTTTATTTTCAGAAAATAATTTATTTTCTGAAAATAAACTCTGATGATGAAGCTCATGCTTCAAAATCGATAAGACAAAAATAACATCTTTTTGTTTTTATTTTTCATACGCATTGTACTGGCCTTCAAAATAATATATATCTATATATATATATATATATATATATATATATATATATATATAGTTCATCAAAAAGTTACAACCACTTTTTCTTTACAGTAGCATAAGTAGTTAATCCAAAAGGGCTCAATATATTTAGAGTTGTAGAAAAGTTATTTCTCTCTACCACGGTTTCGATGTTCAAGGTACACCTTCCCAGGAAAACTTTCTGGGTTCCCCTGAGGAAGATCCGGAGAAGAAATCTTTCTTGCGACGTAGATGTTTTTTTTTTAAATTGTCGTCGTCTGCAGAGCTCAATGTGTACTCTTATTGTCAGTGTCACAGAGCAAAATTATATCAGTAAAAATATAACTGAAGATTTAGACTTTTAGCATTATAGTCTATTTCAGGAAGCCTAGAGCAAATGTCTACCTCTTCTGATACTATATATATATATATATATATATATATATATATATATATATATATATATATAAGTCTTAACTTGCAGATCAACAATTATATATGTAGGTGGCAAGGATTTAATTCTAATCGATTTCGAATTCATTATTTATGAAAATTTTAATTTAATATTTATTTTCTTCTCCCATTTACTCTTAAGTTTCATATGATGATTTTATCCTGGTTAATAAATTAAACTTTAATGGGACCAATATAAAAGGGTTAAGATCTGAATTTCTGCGAATTTGAAAAGGGCGTGTGAACCAAATACAGAACAAATAATCTTCGTGTGTCTGTACGCCATCAAAGGACTAATTCGAAGAAATGGTGAAAAGTCAGTGTTAGGGTATATATATATATATATATATATATATATATATATAGTATATTGAATGCATGCACCGTTTTTTGGTTATTTCTCATTTTTCTACAATCTTTCGTTCTTTGTATATAAAACGTTTTGTTAAAACTTGAAAGTGTTTATTTTTGTCTGAATTTCAGAGACACAGTTTTTTACTATTATACATTGATTCCTTTCAAGACCAACAATGACATGAAAATTGTTCCTGGCCCTAAAAATACTGGATATGCACAGAACTAAAATCCCCAAAAAGATTAAAAAAAAAAAAAAAATAAGGATGTTGGTCCAAAAGGATCGATGTATAAAAGTATGTCGGTATTTTTTTCTCTTTTGTTTTCTTTTGTTTCTTTTTTTTTTCCAATTAAAAAAAAAGTAAAATTTGTGTGTTTCCTTTTTCCGCCATGTTTAAAAAAAAAAGTTATATTTTCCCGCCATTTTTAAAAATCTCACCGCTACAATGTCTTTAGTTTTGTCTTACGTCATCACCACCCTATCGGACCCTGCCAGTTATTGCCTATCGCCCACCTCGGAGGCTACGCCTGTCGAATTAAGAACTCTGTTGATACTTCTTCAGGTGATACTTCAGCGTTCATCTCCGACATTCGATGTTTGGGCAGCGGAGGCGCGAAATCGGCAAACGAGTCAAACGACTGCGGCGGACTGCTGTTCTCTGAATTGACCAAAGGCACGTTGATATTATCCAGGTCCAGATAGTTTCGATCTCGGGACAACAGCTCCTCGAGCATGTGACGAAGCTGAGTGAAGGATGGCCGCTTCTTGGGGTCTTCTGCCCAGCACAGTAACATTATTTGATACCTATACAAGAGATAAGAAAAAGAAATAAGAATAGAAATATAAAGTAGTACACGAGTAGCGGCAGCAAAAGAAGAAAGGATGTCACTAACAGCGACCGCCCACACACCACCCAACGGGGTCACAACAGATAATACTATCAACGCCAACAAACGAGCATATAAAAGACGCCAGGACAACCAAACCAGTCAGTCTAAGTCCCGATGGGAGGCGCAAAAGGTCCCAAAAATTCAACGAAATAAAACAAAACTTAACATTAACAAAACTGAGTTTATCATATTTCATACCCAATACTTGATACTAAATCCCAAACAATATATATTATAAACAGATATACATATACACACACACACACACACACACACACACCACATATATATATATATATATATATATATATATATAGTTTTTTTCCGTAGTTAGGGTCTTTCCATGTGTGGTTTAACCAAGCTGATGCAGGTAGACCATAACGAGAGCTCAATGTGCCTAATACCAGTGAGTAACAGGACAGAGCAAAAATTTAGTAAATGAAGAAAAACTCTAAACTAAAGAGTCATGTTCTTGTGATTACCTGAAGATGCCGTATTAATACGGTTGAAATAAATTATTGTAATGAAGCAAGTTTAGAGTTTTTCTTCATTTACTATATATATATATATATATATATATATATATATATATATATATATATATATCATGTTAGACCTTTTTCATCAAGAAAACTCGGCCGTTAAGAAATTCAGGAAATATCAATATGTGTATTTTTGAGAGCCGAAGAAATATAAAAGATTCGGCTCCGAAAAATACACACATATATAAATGAATTGATATGCCTGCATTTCTTAACACGTGCGTTTTCTTGATGAAAAGTGTCTTACATGCTACTGGAAACCAATGGTAACAATTGCATCTTAAATGTATTGTACACTATAATATTAGCTCAATGTATAACATTTAATAAATTAATTATGTACAGAGCAATATTTAACTTTCAAACAAAGAAAACACCCGTATTCTTATAATGCATTAGTTATCCAAAGAGGGTAACCTAACACAAAATATTAGGTAGGAAAAAATACAAGTCAATTGATACAATGTAACATTTAACTATACGACATACAAAGAGTAGTTCCCGTCCCAAACCAGAAGAGAGTTATAATGTTTTCGAAGGAGCAAGGAGAAAGGTTAAAATACAGGGAGGTGGAAATTATTCACTATTTTTCAGGAGGTCTGGGAACAAATACAGGCATCATATGCCAAACTGCAGAAGTTGCTAAAAGAAACGTCTGTCGCTTCCAAAATCGTGTTCGTAAAAGAGAGAGAGCGCATGGTGTAATAGTTAAAGTCATGGGAAATGGATTCGTCGCCCCGAGTTCAAATACTGGACGTGGTAATTGCATTTCACTTAGCGCTAATACCATTGGGAAAGGTATGAATCCTACTCTCCCTCCAGCTATGGGTAAATAGTAGGGCAGACTGGGCTCTTTAACCTTGGTTAGGCAACCAGTCTAGGAGAAGGGAAACTCTGAATTCAAACCTGTTAAACTCCGCTTAAGAAATTGACCTTGTGTCGCATCCTGCTCGTGTGGAGGGGTTGGTAAATATATATAAAAGAGAGAGACTTTCTGTCATGTGGAAAAAAAGGGAAAGGGGAAGTGGGAGAGCTCGCCCCAAATGTGAATAAGGGAGACAATTCTATCTTGTTTATCATCAAAGCAAAAACCTATGTGTTTATGTATTACTTACAGTTCATCTGAACAGTTGCTTGTCTTTTCCATTCGGTATCCACTACAGAGTACGTGATAAAGGTCTGCCAATGCTATTGATGGATAAGGAGACGCACCTGTAAAAGAAAAATGGGTTAGAATGAAATAAATTAAAACAATTCAATTTCAATAGAACATTGTGTTGCGAGTCTGATCGCCATTTTAGGCGTTTAGCTACCCCGTTGGTAAATCCCTAGTTCAGTTCCCAGTAATCTGAAATTAGCTAAATAAATGAGAGTGACATCCCCTTGTTTGTTTCACTTTGAGGACGCCGTATGTTTTGGTCGGTCATTTTCATTTCACCGTAAATCTACACTGAAAATACGAATTTGTTCGAATCAATACAACTGCATGTTTTAACACGAAAATATCATGAAATGTGTTCTTAATAACAATTAAGTTAATTTCAAATAATGCGCAAGCACAATTGAGAACGCATTTCATGATACTTTAGTATTCCTTCAAACCCTAGGTAGAAAAGAGTGTTGTTTCAGTAGATACTTCTCGTTGGTAAACCCTAGTTCAATTCGTTGGTAAATCTCTAGTTCAGTTCAATGTTAAACCCCTAATTAAGTTCGTTTGTAAATCACTAGTTCAGTTCCCTTGTGGTAGAATGTCTGTAGTATTCCTTCAAATCTTATGTAGAAAAGAATGTTGTTTTAGTAGACACTTCTTGTAGTAGAAAGTCTGTTTTATTCCTTGAATGTCGTGCCAATTGTAATTGGGACCCTTGGAACGGTTCCTAAGGGTTTTGGAAAAGTGTCTGGAAGAATTGGAACATCGAAGAAGAATCGAAACCATCCGAACAACAGCGCGGTTAAGATCAGCCAGAATACCCAGAAGAGCCCTGGAGACCTGAAGAGACTTGCTGTCACTCAGCCTCCAGTTGTTGCATACCCTTCCTCACTAGCTCTAAATAATTATAATGTTGCATACCTCTTTCTTTAATTCTATTTCTTGGCCGTCTTTAGTATTCTGATCGTCTTTGGTATTTCTTCTATCATCTTGCGTCTGGAGTTGACTTTGGGATTTCGGTCTGGTTTTCTGTTACTATGTTCCTGCTGGCTGGTCGTCATTTCTTAGTCTTGTTACCAAGACATTCATTAACCACAAGAACATATTAATTATCCAAACTTTTATTTCCTTAACTATACATAATCCTCTAACTAACATAGCGCGCGTGAGTTCCAGTTTAGACAGAGCATAAAATGGCCGACCGCTCTGCCTGACGTCCAACTGCAAACTGGGGACTCTGAAAAAGTTCCCACGTGACTTCACGTATTTTGGCGGGCTTCTGTAATTTTCCATGGAAGGACCCGGCCATGATATGAAAAGGGTCACCCCCTCAGAAATTACAGGGGATTGACAATAATCTTATGCAACCGCATAGATTATGTTACACAGTGAGCTTCCAGCTTAAGCGGATGTGAAAAACCAAAATAATAACAATGATAAATATGAATGTCAGTGTGTTAGATTTTTCAACTGCATGAGTGAGCTTAATTGCCTCCCGATAGGAAGGCTTTTAAGCTAGTAAATAATGCTACCGGATATTAGTTACCGAAAATGTAATTCAAGTAACTATGTTTTTATAGTGCTTTATGCGTAAAAAAAAGGATGGATTAATATATAAATGCCATGATAAATGCAAGAAAATGATAACGAAAAGGAAAACAGTGCCATCAATCTCTGACTATACCTTCAGCTGCAGCCGCTGCGATCGTGCTTGCCTGTCCCGTTTGACCTTATCAGAAAAACACACCTGCAGTAAACGTGGAACACCTTCTTAATGGTTAATCGATGATGATTCCTATATAATACTAATAATTTGCTTTATTAGGTGACTACTTAAGCAACAGCGAGTACTGTAATCAACTTGAGTCCGTTGTTTATTATAAACACTTGATTCGGCATTAAAGTACCCAGAAAGATTGATATACCATAAAACACACTCCCAATAGATCTTGAAAAGAGCAAAGCGAGAAAAAATGAATATGAGAAAAAGGAAGAAGAAAGAGAAAGGGGAAAAGAAAGAAAGAACAGGAAAATAAGAGAAAGTAGAAACGAAAGAAGAACATTTAAGAAAAAGAACAGAAAATATTAAACAAAAAACAAGGTATAAAGAGTGAAAAGAAGAAACACCAAAAAGACAAAAGAAAAATAAAGATAATGAAGCAAAAAGATGAAAAAAAGAAGAAAAAAAAGAAGGAAATGCCTTAGACAGCAGGTTTCTCTAATTATTCGAAAAAATATCCCAAGTGAATTATTTTCAGCGATTCTTTTTCTGCGTTAAACCGCGTATTATCATGCCATAATTACAAATACGAGCTTCTCGGATGACATTTAGATCATCAAATAAAAAAAAATACTCATGATACATTTGACTTAATTCTTAATCGAGTAAATAATGATAATTCTATTAAGATATATAAAAAAAAAACTGACGTTTGTCAAAATTATTTGGATGAATTGCCTTACGCCCACCCCATCCCTCTAAAAAACAGTTTAGTCATCGGTGTCCCGTATCAAACAGTTCCTCCTAACAATACCCCTCAAATATTTGTTAACATATTAAAAGAATTATTGGTTGTTTTGTTTTACGAGAGATCGACCATTTTCGGGACATTTAATACCGAATCAAGTCATTTTGATAAATAAAGTTATCAGATTACTTACAGTATCTGCTGTTGCTTAAGTGGTCACTCAGTTAAATATTGGACAGGCTCATTGCTGCTTAACTGACTAATTGTTTTGTGGCATATCAACCCTTCTCGGGTCATTTAATGCCAAATCAAGTCATTTTGATAAACAAAGGACTCAGATAGCTTAAAGTACCTCTGTTGCTTAAATGGTCACTCAATTAAATATTGGACCGGCTCTTTGCTGTTTAACTTCGGTGAGGGTGATCTAGTGGGAACCGGTGCTTTTAGTGTGACTTGCCCGTAATCCTAACTTTTGAACGAAAATTTAATGCTAGAACAAGTAATTTATGATAAACAAAGGACTCAGGTTGCTTACAGTACCTGCTGTTGCCTAAGTGGTCATTCAATTGAATATTGAACAGGCTCATTGCTGCTTAACTTCGCTAACCTAGTGAAAACCGGTGCGTTTAGTTTTAACAAAGAATTAGTTTGAAAGTTCACAAATATCTGAAATTCTTGAAATTGATTGTGGATTGAATAAAGGGTTAGATTCAAAGTTCCGTGATGGCTCCCGATTACGACAAGAAGGTTCCCGATTACAATAAGAAGGTTCCTGAGTTCGAAAAGAAGTTTTCCGAGTTCGAGAAGGCTACCGAGTGCGACAAGAAATACCTGAAGAAGGTCGGAGTGCACATCGGCCGAAACGTTGTACTGATAACAATAGTCCGAATAATCCAAATAATACTAATTATCAAACCTCATTTAAAAAATTCAGAAAATCTGAAATTCTTACCCATAGTGACGATTTCCCAGAGCAGAATACCAAATGAGGACAATAGTCCCAATAATCCAAATAATACAAATTATCAAGCCTCATCTCAAAAATTCTTACCCATAGTGACGATTTCCCAGAGCAGAATACCAAATGACCAAACATCGCTATGCGTTGTAAAAATCCGATCTCGTAGTGATTCAATAGCCATCCATTTGATTGGCAGTTTCCCATTGGTCAGTTTTTGGTATTGGTTGTCTTTGTAGATATCTCTAGATAAACCAAAATCGCAGACTTTTACTACTTTTCCGCAATCAAGTAAAACATTCCGGGCAGCAAGGTCTCGATGGACATATTTATTTTCAGCCATGTATTCCTGAAATAAGACGGAAAATTGGTTGAAATATTAAAAAAATAAAAATAAAAAAAATAAAAAAAAGAGAGAGGAAAGAGGGGTCATTTGGTATTAAAATCCCGTCTACATTTTAATAAAGGGTATGTAAAAAAAAGTATCAATATTGAAGCTGTATTTACCAAGATAGAAATGAAGAATGAATGGAACGTTAATTTTTTTTCAGGATACAAGGTGTGTCAAAAAGTACCAAGTTTAAAGCTGTATTTACCAAGATAGAAATGAAGAATGAATGGAACGTTTATTTTTTTCAGAATACAAGGTGTGTCAAAAAGTACCAAGTTTAAAGCTGTATTTACCAAGATAGAAATGAAATTTCCCATGACTTTAACCATTACACAACGCATTCCCTTTTTATCATATATGTGCTAGAAGGCGGTGGCCGAGAGTCTTAGTTTTGTGGATATGATGTTGAACTCTATCTGATGATGAAGTTCCCATTCCGGAGCTCTGGGGAATGTAGAGTACCCCTTCATTGCCATAACTACTAGGTCCACCCTGACCCGGAGTTTTGGTACCTGTTAGGATCCCATTCATGGGTTAAATAGAAAAAAAATGGGTTAAAAAATGTGAGTTTAAAAAAATGTGAGTCTAAAAAATGTGAGTTAAAAAAAAAGAAGGATCATATGACCTTTAGGCACCCCTTTTGCTTTGCTGATTCATAAGTACATTTCTTTCATTTACACCGTCAACATCCGGTTGTTTCTTTTTTAACTCTTAAAGTCCTACATCACCTCATTCCACCCAGACGGAAGTCTCATTTGTTTTCTGAATCCACCCCAAACGATATCCTTTGTTTAAATGTAATATTAAACATATTTAGAATTCTTTGATTTAAGGGAAATAACAGGTAACTTTAGATACAAAGGTAATTTTTAACCATTTTTTGATATATCCTTAGAGAAATGCTACGGACTTAGAAAATTCTCAACAGGATGTTAAGAGTTAAATTATAAAATTAACCCCTAACCCTAACCCCTAACCTTAACTCTAACCTTAACCCCTAACAAACAACCGGATGTTGACGGTATAAATGAAAAAAAAATGTACTTATGAATCAACAAAGGTCATATGGTCCAAAAAAATAATTGAATATCCAACAAGAATTGAACAAAAACGTCTTCGGCATAAAATAATCCATCAACGGTTGACATGCCGTAAAATCCAACAAATCCACAAAGCGAACTTCATGGTGTACTGATCCAGTAATAGATTTGGCGCGAGAATTTTGTCGATGCAACGAATTGCGGGAAAGACCCAACCCCACCCCACCCCGCGCAAAATTTTTTCTAAAAACTTATTTGCCAAACATTGAGACGTGAGACTGAATGGATGGATGGTGCACCTGCTCTTGAGAACGCGATGTTTTTTTTTTTTTTTTTTTTTTTTTTTTTGCGGGGAGTGCGGACTTAACTGTGGGATCCACAGGGACAGAGTACTTCCGTTAAATAAAAATAAAAAAGCGTTTGCTATTTCTTATAAAAAAAGAAAAACTGCTGATAAAACATCTTTTATCTGAGGTAAAAAAAAATCTCAGTAGAAAAAAAATGTTAATTCGTTTTTGCGGTATTTAAAAAAAAACTCTTTGCATGAATATTGTACATATAAAAAAAAAAGTAAAGTCGTCGGGGCGGCCTAATGTCGGTATCAGCCATGCAGTGAGAGAGTCACTTTGTGTAAAGGTTAACAAACTAGATTTGCAGACCATTGAAAGTGAGTTCGATTCTCATTGGGCGCACAATATTTCTGGCATTGGGCCACAGCTAAGCTTATCTTAGTAAGTAAAGGAAGTAAAGTCGTCGTGGCAGCCTAATGTCGGTATCAGCCATGCAGCGAGGGAGTCTATCCCCCTTTCACTAGCGCTAGACCAAGGAGATTATTTTAGCGTCTGAGGTGGAGCGCCACACCTACCATCAGCTCCTTACTTTACCGCACAGATTCCTGTGCTATTCATAACGCTGAGTTGGCGAGGGCGGGTATCGAACTAGGAACCTTGTGGTTTCTAGCCAAACGCTCTACCGACTGAGCTATATAAAATATAAAAAAAAAATGTTATTTCATCTTGCCTTCCGTTTTGTTTAGTGTTAGTATATCAGGGAAAGAGAAAGAAAAAAAAAGAGAAAAACAAAGAAAAACAAAGAAAAACAAAGAGAAAAAGAAAGAAAGAAAGAAAGAGAAAGAAAAAAGAAAGAGAAAAAGAAAGAAAGAAAGAAAGAAAGAGAAAGAGAAAGAGAAAGAAAAAAGAAAGAGAAAAAGAAAGAAAAAGAAAGAGAAAAAGAAAGAAAGAAAGAAAGAAAGAGAAAGAGAAAAAGAAAGAAAAAAGTTCAAGGATTGTGTTATAAAAACAGTGTGGGTGTTCGTCATTTCTACCCCAAATTTAACTGCCCTTTCGGGTCTCTCTCTCTCTCTCTCTCTCTCTCTCTCTCTCTCTCTCTCTCTCTCTCTCTCTCTCTCTCTCACATGAACAGACGTCAATATAAAATGGCTTCTGCCATTTTCTTTTTGAACGGGTGGGTTTTGTCTTGCGTTGGGAAGCGTGTATCTTTACTTTTTTGTTTTGATTTTTTGTTTTGTTTTTTATTTTATTTTATTTTTTTCTGTTTTTTTTATTATTATCTTTGTATTTTCTTTTTGCTTCTAATCTACGCCTGGCTGTATCTGTTTTCCTATGAGATTTCCCACTTTCCAGCTATTTCTCTTTTCCACAATATAACCATATTAGTTATCTTTACTAGCAAATATATGCACCCTCCGGGTGCAAGTATTTAAGTTTTAATGTAATGAAATATCGTATTAAATTAGAAAGTCTAATAAGAAGGCAGATAAAAAGATATGTAACAGAGTGGGGGTATAATAGAAAAATAGAAATGAAACTTACTCTTCCATCACTCCCGTCTTTCATTGCTGAATTTTACTTATTTAACTATTTAGTTAAATTAGGAAATAAAGAATAAAATGACAGTTATTTTTTCTTGTTAATGGATTTCATTAAGATTCATTGAAGAGATTTTTGCTTATATTCATTAAAATAAAACCAAACACTTAGAAATCAATAATACTAAGCACATATTTAATAAAATCACATTTTTTTAATATCAATATGCAAATTAGCCTTCCCATTCACACTGTTAACCGCTATTTTTTGTATATATAAATACAATTGCATGTTATTTGCATGTAGACATGGGCAACACTAATAAAAAGGTGAAGCAATTTTATTAATAATTGAGGTTTAAATATAAATAAAATCATGGAGAATGTGATGTAAATAACGAAGGGAATTGTGACTTGATTAGTAATGCAGTTTCGGTTACAGACAGAAAAACACACAATCTCCATTATAATAAGATGTCAGCCTCATTTTCACACTTCTTTCATTCTACTTTCATACTACACTCATTTCTTACCCCCTTCTCACTTCCTCTTTCCCTTTCACTCCCCCATGTCTCTCTCTCTCTCTCTCTCTCTCTATATATATATATATATATATGTGTGTGTGTGTGTGTGTGTGTGTGTGAAGAAAGGAAGTGAATCCGACGGTATGTAGTATATCAAGAAAAATGAAAAAACACAGGTTTAAATGGGTTAAGTATTGAGTTTATTGGCCGACGCTGCAGTGTTTCGATCTATTAATTAGATCATCTTCAGGGCATTTGTTGATATATGGAAGGTGGTAAGAAATTTTTATCACAGAATAACGAGAAAAGCGAGTGGTAGTTCTTGTTATTCATCTTGTTTAAAAAAATTTTGAGGTTTGAAAAAAAGCGAAGTTGGTTTGAAATGTGTCATCAAATATTATATTTTACGGCTTGGGTATGGGACGGTGTATGTGTGTATATCGAAAGGTAACATTGTGCATTTTTTAGGTGTGTAGTTGTGGTTGTGTGTGTGTGTGTGTGTGTGTGTGTGTGTGTAAATCTTTTGCGAAAAAACGACAGCGGAAATATATATATATATATATATATATATATATATATATATATATATTATTTATATATGTGTAGAACATCGTACAGACTGTTTCGACTTTATTAAGTCTTATCAGCGATGTATACTAACGATTTCCCTCCGACAGAAATTGAAACCGGGACCTCAGCAGGCATAGTCAGAGACCATATTGCACCCCAAACATCAAAAAATCTTATATATATATATATATATATATATATATATATATATACATGTGTGTGTGTGTGAGTGTGTGTGTAATATTGTAAAAATTGAAAAACACAAGTTTCTTAAACGAATGAAATTTCCATTTTTACAATATTACATACTGTCGGATTTACTTCCATTTTTTTCTTCACGCCCCCATATATATAAGCACCCACGAGGGACATATACCCCTCCCCTATAAAAAAATTCAACAAATCAAACAATGATAAAAAGGTTTTGACTTAATTGCAAATTACGACTAATTAGAACCAATTAAAATGGAATTTTTTACAAACATAACTCCATCCTAGAAGTAAGGAATAATTTAGTATAATGTTCGTGTCATTAAATTAAACAAGAAAATAGCCTTTAGGAAACAAATATTGATTCGCCAGATTTAGTATAATATACAAGGTTTATCAAAAAAAAGTATCGAGATTTTTGTACTTTTTGACACACTTTGTATTCTGAAAAAATAACGTTTCCATTCATTAATTTTTTTCAGAATTCAATTGTCAAAAAAGTCTCAAGTTTAAAGTTGTATTTACCAAATTAGAAATGAAGAATGCATGGATCGTAATTTTTTTAGAATACAAGGTGTGTCAATAAAAGTACAAAAATACTCGATACTTTTTTGACACACCTTATATAATATATATTATATATATATTATATATATATATATATATATAAACGACGATAACTGTTACCTAAAGTTGATTGACCATTTTTAAAAATCCCCAACTCTTCTGTGTAACCGTTTCTCGCACCTACCGCGAGAGTTTGCCTGATTTATTATAATTGATAACTAGAATAAAAAGAAACAGAAACAGTCTTACCATGGCCATGGAGACTTGGCGGCGAATGACAGGATATCAATGGCGGTTATGATTCCGTTCTCTATTTGACCATTTTTATCCATAATGGAATAGTTGATCTCCGAGACGCCATTCTTGGCTCGTACTTCACCCTCCATTCGACATTTTCTAAAAGAAATAAAAACAAAAAGATAATATGCGTACTATAAAATACATAAGAATACAACAAAAAATACATAGAAAGAGATGTTACAATTTATGTGGTAGCATAAATTATTGACAGACCCTGTAGCGAGAATTCAAGGGGCCAGTGGAAAATTACCAGGACTGTTTGGTAACCTTGATCCGAAGAGGCGTGAAAAAAATATGTGTACTATAAAATACATAAGGATACAACAAAATACATAGAAAGAGATGTTACAATTTATGTGGGAGCATAAATTATTGACAGACCCTGTAGCGAGAATTCAAGGGGAAATTACCAGGACTGTTGGTAACCTTGACCCGAATAGGCGTGAAAACCCCCCAAAAGATAATATGTGTACTATAAAATACATAAGAATACAAAAAAAAATACATTGAAAGAGATGTTACAATTTATGTGGTAGCATAAATTATTGACAGACCCTGTAGCGGGAATTCAAGGGGGCCAGTGGGAAATTACCAGGACTGTTGGTAACCTTGACCAGAATAAGCGACATTGAAGCAGAGCACACGTGATACTGCAAGGTTGACCCTTATCCGCGCGGTGAATAAGATTGGGCTAAATAAAAGCTTGCTCAAAAATCCTTTTACCTTTTTCAGGTTAGTTAACTTTGAACCACGTATCTTTGAGGCGTAACACAGATTCTGAAAGATGGGTGGTTCAAAGTTAACTGAGCTGAAAAAATGTACAAGTGGTTAAATAAAATAACTGGAACATTATATATTTTATTCATTAATTTATCAATACAGAACATTTCATTAAATTCGGTTAATTCCCGGATTTTTGTAATTTTTTTCTTTCGGCGGGTTGACAGACGATGGTGGAATTTAGGTCCGTTAAGTTCGATTTAACCGATTTTCTTAATTAAAAATCGAATATTTTGAAAAAGAAAAGAAAAAAGAAAAGAAAAAAAAAGAAACCTCAATAAGAATTAAAGCTTTAATCTTAATATTTTCTGATCACCTAAGTTGCTTGATATTATTCGCTCTCTTAAGTTTTCGAGACAAAACGTTTATCTACTTAAAGAAACGACTGATAATCTACAGGATAAGCAGCTTCAAGTGTTTACACATGTTTCGCTCGTCCATTAAGAAATACCTATTTAGTATACATTTAACACCTTGCCTACTTTAATCCACTCACGACGGCTCGTTCACTAAAGTACAAAAACCGATGGTTAGTTCATTATAATTGAGCAGAAGGGGCTCAGTTCTGATGGAATAGATAGTGAACTTAGAAATATCCATCATACTGTTAAAATACCAAGAAAATTTGATACAGCCGTGGGGAAAACTTGTAGGCAAATAGTTAAGCCGCTCACAGCGGCTCTCCTACAAAAGTAAAAAAAAAAAAAAAACGATGGTTAGTTCATTATAATTGAGCAGAAGGGCTCAGTTCTGATGTGAATAGATAGTGAACTTAGAAATATCCCATCATACTGTTAAGAATACCAAGAAAATTTGATACATCCGTGGGGAAAACTTGGTAGGCAAATAGTTAAGCCGCTCACAGCGGCTCTCCTACAAAAGTACAAAAACTGAGGGTAAGTTCATTATAAGTTATATTCTCAACGATTATGAAATATTCATTATTCAATATTTATTAGCATCTTATTTATTAACGATGTTTATTAAAATCTAACTGAGTTAGATTTGTCGCAAAACCACCAATATTATTAAGGCAATCAAAATCATGAAATATGTGAAATGTATCTCTAAGAAATAAAGATTTACAAAGCATATGGTGGGAATAATTTGCACAATGATTTTAACAAGACTGGGTTTGATAAATAATTATTGTTACTGATTTCTAATACTATCATGTTATTCTCAAACGTATTAAGAGCAATCCTATACACAAGGTATGTCATAAAAGCATCGAGATTGAAGCTGTATTTACCAAGATAAATATGAATAATGAATGGAACGTTAATTCTTTTTTCAAAATACAAGGTGTGTCATAAACGTTCCCAGTTTGAAGTTGTATTTACCAAGATAGAAATGAACACTGAACGGAACGTTAATTTTTTTCAGAATACAAGGTGTGTCATAAAAGTTCCGAGTTTGAAGCTGTATTTACCAAGATATAAATGAACAATGAATGGAACGTTAATTTTTTTCAGAATACAAGGTGTGTTATAAAAGTTCCGAGTTTGAAGCTGTATTTACCAATATATAAATGAACAATGAATGGAACGTTAATTTTTTTCAGAATACAAGGTGTGTCATAAACGTTCCGAGTTTGAAGCTGTATTTACCAAGATATAAATGAACAATGAATGGAACGTTAATTTTTTCAGAATACAAGGTGTGTTATAAAAGTTCCGAGTTTGAAGCTGTATTTACCAATATATAAATGAACAATGAATGGAACGTTAATTTTTTTCAGAATACAAGGTGTGTCATAAACGTTCCGAGTTTGAAGCTGTATTTACCAAGATATAAATGAACAATGAATGGAACGTTAATTTTTTTCAGAATACAAGGTGTGTCATAAACGTTCCGAGTTTGAAGCTGTATTTACCAAGATATAAATGAACAATGAATGGAACGTTAATTTTTTTCAGAATACAAAGTGTGTCATAAAAGTTCCGAGTTTGAAGCTGTATCTACCAAGATAGAAATGAACAATAAATGGAACATTAATTTTTTGAGAATACAAGGTGATTCAAGAAGTACAAAAAATATTGATACTTTTTTGACACACCTTATATAATGCTATATTGAAATCAATTTGAATAAAATCAAAATAAGTTTAATATTTTTATATTCGTTCTTTTTAAATTTCGTTTTTTCTAATTTAATATACTATTTCATTACATTAAAACTTAATATAATATTTCATTAAATTAAAACTTAATATAATATTTCATTAAATTAAAACTTAATATAATATTTTATTACATTAAAACTTAATATAATATTTTATCACATTAAAACTTAATATAATATTTTATTACATTAAAAATTAATATAATATTTCATTAAATTAAAACTTAATATAATATTTTATTACATTAAAACTTAATATACTATTTTATTACATTAAAACTTAATATAATAACATTAAAAACTTAATTAATAATATTTTATTACATTAAAACTTAATATATTTTCATTACATTAAAACTTAATATAATAGTTTATTACTTAATTAAAATATATTTTATTACATTAAAACTTAATATATATTTCATTAAATTAAAACTTAATATAATATTTATTACATTAAACTTAATATATTTAATTACATTAAAACTTAATATAATATTTCATTACATTAAAACTTAATATAATATTTCATTACATTAAAACTTAATATATATTTCATTACATTAAATAATATATATTTTATTACATTAAAACTTAATATATTTCATTACATTAACATTAATATTTTAATTACATTAAAACTTAATATATTTTATTACATTAAAACTTATATATTTATTACATTAAACCTTAATATAATATTTTATTACATTAAAACTTAAAAATAATATTTCATTAAATTAAAACTTAATATAATATTTTATTACATTAAAACTCAATATAATATTTTATTACATTAAAACTTAAAACTTAATATAATATTTCATTACATTAAAACTAATATAAATATTTTATTACATTAAAACTTAATATAATATTTCATTACATTAAGACTTAATATAGCATACATTAAAACTTAATATAATATTTCATTACATTAAAACTTAATATATTATTTCATTACATTAAAACTAATATAAATTATTACATTAAACTTAATATAATATTTCATTACATTAAGACTTAATATATTTCTCAATAAATAATATTTTATTACATTAAAACTTAATATAATTTTCATTACATTATTAATATAATTTAAAACTTAATATATTTCATCACATTAAAACTTAATATATATTCTTAACTAATATAATATTTTATTACATTAAAACTTTAATATATTTGATACATTACAAACTAATATAATATTTATTACATTAAAAACTTAATATAATATTTCATTAATTAAAACTTAATATAATATTTTATTACATTAAAAATTAAATACTTGCGCCAAGGATGGCATAGTTTGGTGGTATCTTTCAATTCTTAATGTCCTATACCATCTCATTCCACCTGGTCGCAAGTCACATTCGTTTTCCTAATCCGCCCCAAACGATTTGTTTAAATGTAATATCAAACATATTTAGAAGTCTTTAATTCAAGGGAAATAACTCAGGTAAACTTAAATGAAAAGACCAATGTTAGCCATTTTTTGAAAAATCTTTATAGGAACAGGGCTCTGAAATTCTCAGAGTTAATGATATCACTCGAGTTTTTCTGTATTTGTGGTAGTTACCTGAGAAAATTGTTTAAGTTTCCATATGGCACATATTCCATGACTAGTGCGATTGGCTCCCTTTGCGTACAGGCACCGACCATGGAGACTATGTTGGGGTGACAGCCGATTCGTTTCATGAGATTCAATTCTGCGAGCAGATCCTCTTTGTAAGACAATGGAGCACTGTCTGTAAGGAGAGAAAGAGAAAATGACAAAGATATCGTTAGTGAACAAAGAAATAAAGAATTACAAGAAAGATTGTTGGTTGGTTGGCTGGTTGGCTGGTTGGTTGGTTGGTTGGTTGGTTTTAATGGCATATCAACCCGTCTGGAGTTATTTCATGCCTAACAGTTAGGAAGTAATACATGGGTATTTATATTTATTTTACTTTTTTAGTAATTGGTTTTAACAATGTGTTAGTACCATTGGGGATCATGTTGTATGGTATTGATTAAGTTTATGTCTATATTCTGTGGTATGATTTTATTTCCCTCAAAAAGAACAGAATGTCCTCCATGTTGACATTTTCAAGTAGATCTTTCATATTGTTTGCATTAAAATAACGGTTTCTGATATGAGCAAAAAACCTGCAATCCATGCATAAGTGTTTAACAGTCAAAGGTGTTTGACATGTTTCACACTATGGTTGTTGTTCTTGTTTGAGTATATATATATATTTACCAACCACTCCGCACGAGTAGGATGCGACACAACGTCAATTTCTTAAGCGGAGTTCAACAGGTTTGAATTCAGAGTTTTCCTTCTCCTAGACCGGTTGCCTAACCAAGGTTAAAGAGCCCAGTCTACCCTACTATTTATCCATGGCTGGAGGGAGAGTAGGATTCATACCTTTCCCGAGGGTATTAGCGCTAAGTGAAATGCAATTACCACATCCAGGATTTGAACTCGTGGCGACGAGTCTATTTCCCATGACTTTAACCATTTCACCACGCGCTTCCGACATTTGAGTATGTAGGAGTGCGTTAGTCTTGTATGACCAATGCGTAATCGGGACACAATGACTTGTTCCTTTCTAGACTTTCTTAAAGTTGGTCTCCAGCCTCCCAATGTGGGTTTGATTAGGAAGAGTTTATTGTGGATGTTGTTATTCCAACATTGTTGCCATTTTGTATGAAGGAATCAAGAAAAGCGGGAATAGCAATATAAAAGAAAGAACAAAAGGAAAGAAAAAGGAAGAATATTACAGAAAGAAAGAGAATTCGAGGGAAATAGCAAAGCATAGAAAGAAAGAAAGAAATAATGAAAGAAAGAAAGAAAGAAGGAAAGAAGGAAAAAGGTATAAAATAAGAAATAAAGTAATACAATATGAAAAAATAAGAGAAAAGGAAGGGAATGTGCATAAAAAGAAAGAAAGAAAGAAAGAAAGAAAGAAAGAAAGAAAGAAAGAGAAAACGAGAGTAATAGTAAAGAATATAAAGAAAAATAAAGAGAGAGAAAGGAAGAAGGAATGAAAGAAGGAATGAAAGAAGGAAAAAAATATAAATAAGAAAGAATGCAATATAATATGAAAAAGAAAGAACAAGGGAATATACGTTATAAGAAAGAAAGAAAGAAAGAAAGAAAAAAGGAAAGAAAGAAAGCGAAGAAAATAGTAAAATACAGAAAGAAAAAAAGAAAGAAGAAAAGAAAGAAGAAAAAGGATTTGAAATAAGAAAGAAAGTAATAAAATATGAAAAATAAATAAAAGGAAGGGAATATACATATAAAGAAAGAAAGAAAGAAGAAAAAAGAAAGAAAGAGAAAGAGAAAGCGAAAATAATAGCAAAGCACGTAAAGAAAGAAATAAATAAAAAAAAAGATAGAAGGAAATGGATACCACATAAGAAAGAAAGAAAGAAAGAAAGAAAGAATACAATAAAGAGGTTTGTTTTCTTTGAGGGGAGAGAGGAAGAATGTTGAGGAAAAGAAAGAAAGAAAAATAGCCAAACACAGAAAGAAAGAAAGAAAGAAAGAAAAATAGCCAAACACAGAAAGAAAAAGAAAGAAAGAAAAATAGCCAAACACAGAAAGAAAGGAAATAGAGAAAGAAGAAAGAAAAAAGGGGGAAAGAAAGAGAAGTAAAAGGGAAAGAAAAAAGAAAAGAGAAATAAAAAAGAAAGAGAAAAGAAAAAAGAAGAGAAGAAAGAAAGAAAATTAACAGAAAGAAGTCAAAATGGGAAAAGAGAAGGAAAAAATACAATAAGAAGACTCGGTCAAATCGAACTTAACGGACCTAAATTCCACCATCGTATGTCACCCCGCCGAAAGAAAAAAAATACCAAAAATAAGGAAATTAACCGAATTTAATTAAATTTTCAGTATTGATATATTAATTAATAACATAGAAAATGCACTAGTTATTTTATTTAAAAACTTTTCATTTTGTCAGGTAAGTTAACTTTGAACCACGTAGCTTTGAGGCGTAACACAGATTCTCAAAGATACGTGGTTAAAAGTCAACTGACCTGAAAAAATATAAAAGTTTTTAAATAAAATAACCGATGCATCATATCTTTTATTTATTAATATATCAACGCTGAAAATTTCATTAAATTCGGTTAATTCCCTGATTTTTGGTATTTTTTTTCTTTCTGCGGAGTGACATACGATGGTAAAATTTCGGTCCGTTAAGTTCGATTTAACCGAAAATTAAATAAGAATGAAAATAAAAACGTTCGTCAAAATATGAACTGACCTTTGACCACTTTAATGGCTACTTTTCTTTGGTCATAATAACCGGTAACTACTTTTCCAAATGCACCTTGTCCGAGCGGGGTGCTAAACTTGAGTTTGTCAGGATCCAATTCCCACTCATCGGTAACAACCGGGGGTTCAGGTGTATAATCCATTTTACCTATCAAACACAAAGAAAAAAAAATAATAAGTCAGCAGCGTACAGGTGGGGATTGTTTTATTTTTTTCTAGTTTAGTTCTCTCTCTCTCTCTCTCTCTCTCTCTATATATATATATATATATATATATATATATATATATATATATATATATATTTATTTATTCAATTTAACTAATACAAATGAAAAGTCTGTCTAACCATTGGTTTCTGAATATCACTTTTTCGGTGTTATTCGTCGTCAGAGACGTTGACTTTTGAAAAAATGGACAGTTTTAAAACTTTTGGCTCGTGTTTACGTGATCCGTTATTCGTTCTTGCATTTTGCTTTCGTCATTCACGATACATATATATATATATACTAGAAAATATATGCACCCTCCGGGTGCAAGTATTTAAGTTTTAATGTAATAAAATATTGTATTAAATTAGAAAGGCTAATGAAACTAAATAAGAATACATATAAAAAGATTTGAAACAGAGGGAGTATAATAAAAGATTTGAAACAGAGGGAGTATAATAAAAAATGGAACAACTGAAACTTACTCTTCCATCACTCTCGTCTTTCATTGTTATTTTTTTTAATTTAAGTATTTAGTTAAAAGAGGAAGTAAAGAATAAGATGACAGTTATTTCATCTTGTTAATGTATTTCATTTAAGATTCATTGAAGAGATTTTTGCTTATATTCATTAAAATAAAACCAAACAGTTAGAAATCAATAATACTAAGCACATAATTATTAAATTCGATTTTTTAATATTAATATGCAAATTAGCCTTCCCGTTCACACTGTAAACCGCTATTTTGTTGTATATATAAATACAATTGCATGTTGTCAGTATGTAGACATAGTTAACAGTATTAAT
>CM042160.1:96146999-96156999 GCA_023376005.1 Doryteuthis pealeii | reverse complement strand
TGTGTGTTAGTATACTGAATACTGATACCAAAAATGAGATCTTTACTTGCACCATTGCGGCTTAGCATAAGGGCAATAGGGTTGGAACAATCATATTGGTGCTAGGACTTGATGGGACCATACGCTTGATCGGAGTGGGACTCTTCGACCGTCCGTCTAGCTTAAGTAAGGGTCAAAGTAGAGTATTCCATATCATGACGTTAAATTGCATCTAATGGTGAAGTTTCAATTTTGGATCTCGGGGGGAGTGTGCAGTACCCCTTCATCACCATTACTCCCAGGTTCACTCTGACCCGAAGTGGGGTTAAATGAGTTTAAAAAATGTATTTTAAAGAATTGAGTTTTAAAAAAAATGTTGAATCTCCATCAAAAATGAATAAAACAAAACATCTTCGGCATAAAATAACCCAACAAGGGTTGACATACCAAAAATCTAACCAACCAGCCAGCCAGCCAGCCAGCCAGCCAACAAGAAAATTACAAAGTTGTTTTTTTTAATAATGCGATATTAAGTGGTTATATCAGTGCTGTTGTATGGCTGCACCACCTGGACCCTAACAAAGCGACTTGAGAATAGGCTAGATGGAAGCTGCACAAGAATGCTGCGCGCAGTCTTGAATAAGTCGTGGAAACAGCACCCCACAAGGAAGAAGCTGTATGGCTTCCTGCTCCCCATCTCACAAACCATCCGAGTGATACGGAATAGGCATGTAGGACATTACTGGAGAAGCAAGGACGAACTCATAAGCGACGTTCTCCTGTGGAAGCCAATACATGGACATTCTAATGTGGGCCGCCCACCAAGGACCTACATTGACCAACTATGCGAGGATGCTGGTTGCTGTCCGGAGGACTTCCCATGTGCGATGAAAAATAGGGAAGGTTGGCGAGAGATTGTCATGGATATCCGTGCTGCTTGCGCGGCATGATGATGACGGTGTTTTTTTTTAAATAACTGGATGATATCTATTCTTAAATCAACGAGTTGAATAGAAAAATGAGTTTAAAAATCTGTTTAAAAAATTGAGTTAAAAAAATGTTGACTACCCATCTGTTGTATACCCTCTTTACCGGCACTAAATATCTATATATGTTATATATTTCTCTTACTTCTTACTCTGTCGTCTATTCTTCTGGCCGGCTTGGTTCTGATATATCTTCTAAGGTCTGGTCTTCTTGAGGATTCCGGGTCTGGTTTCTGTTGGGGATCACTCCTTATTAGAAGCCCCGTGTCATTGTTAGCTTTTAGTAATAACCACAAGACTTCGATTTACGATGATGTTACTTTATTCGTAGATCTCCCAGACCAGACAATCACGCAGTGAGACTCACATCTTGCTAGCTTGGCTTCTAAGTTCTAACTCTAACTAACTGAGTTGCTTACCCCTTAAACCGGAAGGGGCCTTCTATTGCCTTCCTGTTCTCACGATCATCCCCAGAATGCAAGGTCAGAGTGAGGTCAAACGCTGTCACTCACTCTCAAGGCCATCAGCTGCACTAATATGATTTCTACACTATTGTCATAATCATTAGGTATCTAATGATTATGTAACACATCGAGAAAGAATTAAAAAAACGTATTCAGCATAAAATAACTTAACAAGACTTGACATACCAAATCTCCAACCAACCAACCAGCCAACCAACCAGCCAACCAACCTCCAAAAAGTTGTTTTTTAATAAAAGGATATGATCTAGTGGGTGTTGTTCTAGTAAACAAGCAAAACTTTGGTAGTAAACTATTAAATACATAAACTATTAAATATATATATATATATATATATATATATATATATATATATATATATCAACTATTAAATATATAAACTATTAAATATATAAACTATTAAATATATATATTTATCCAATTAAATGTATTGTCGAGAACTAATTGCCAAAGATCCCTTTGGAACCTGCCCAAGGCCAATTTAAACGAGCGCGCAAGATAGCTTAATTAGTAAGTTCCCCGTTGTTGACAGGTTGTCACCCTGCTACTTACCCTCCTAACATAGAGCGTCCACCCACAGCAACAACCAAATCATCTTTTCTTTTTTTTTTTTAAACAAAACAAAACAAGACAAAAATGTCTGCCTAATTAAAAAAAAAAAAGAAGTCCCTCGGGATGTTTCGCGCCAAAAAGAGCGTTCATATATATATATATATATCAACCCCTCCGCACGAGCAGGAGGCGACACAAGGTCAATTTCTTAAGCGGAGTTTAACAGGTTTGAATTCAGAGTTTTCCTTCTCCTGGACCGGTTGCCTAACCAAGGTTAAAGAGCCCAGTCTGCCCTACTATTTACCCATAGCTGGAGGGAGAGTAGGATTCATACCTTTCCCAAGGGTATTAGCACTAAGTGAAATGCAATTACCACGTCCAGGATTTGAACTCGGGGCGACGAGTCCATTTCCCATGACTTTAACCATTACACTACGCGCTTCCGGCAAAAAAGGAGCGTTCATATATGATTCTTGATGGAATTAAACACTACTGACAGTCGTGCACGTGACCTTCTCGGATTTTCCTGGCATTCTTTTTTTTTCTCGACATGAGTTGTGCACATTACACGTGCTCTTACAAACATGATTTATTTAAGACTAGACCGGCTACCCGGCGTCATCTGGGTAGAAGTGAGTGTGTGTGTGTGTGTGTGTATGTGTGGGAGGGGGGCAAAAGTTTAGTCTCGTAGATCCATTATTATTGAATCGTGAGTTGATCCTCGCAAAAGGCACCATCAAAATCCCTACGTAAAAAGAACTTGTGGTGATGCGATTTGGTGGGGCGTCAAGGAAAAAAACAAAATTGAATGTTCAACAAGAACGAATCCAACAACACGTTTTCGGCATAGAATAATCCAACAAGGGTTGACATGCCGTAAAATTCAACCAGCCAACCAGCCAACCAACCAACTATCCATCCGCTAAATAACTGAATACAGCACACGTCTTCGGCATAAAATAACCCAAGGGTTGACATGCCGTAAAATTCAACCAGCCAACCAACTATCCATCCAACTAAATAACTGAATACAGCACACGTCTTCGGCATAAAATACCCAAGGGTTGACATGCCGTAAAATCCAACCAACCAACCAACCAAATGTCCATCCAACTGAATAACTAAATAACTGAATACAGCAAACGTCTTCGGCATAAAATAACCCAAGTGTTGACATGCCGTAAAATCCAACCAGCCAACCAACCAACAATCCATCCAACTAAATAATTGAATACAGAAAGCGTCATCGGCATAAAATAACCCAAGGGTTGACATGCCGTAAAATCTAACCAACCAGCCAACCAACCAATCAACTATCCATCCAACTAAATAACTAAGTAATTGAATACAGAAAACGTCTTCGGCATAAAATAATCCAATAAGGGTCGACATGCCGTAAAAGCCAACCAACAACCAACAGCCTGTTCTTTGTTACCCCCACCACCGGGAGTATTATTTTTTTTGTATCGTCTCATTCAGAAAAAGATTCCACATTCCAAACATCTGAAGATGACCGGAGAGTTAACGATCAAAATATTGTTAACATGAAATAAGAAAGACAAGGAAATGGGTAATATTTTTGTCACGTGTTTGTCATGTTGTTTTTCGACCAGGAAGTAATGAAAATGTCTTACCCGTATCTTGTAAACAAATCCAATATCAAGTTTTAATTCTGCGTGGGTCTGCGAAGTGATCCTTTTCCCCGCGTATATCATGTCGAGGAATTCCCTGTCTTCTGGTCCCTGCCAGGAGATGCTGTATCTGACATTTGGCTTGTTAAATGGTGGCACCCACGAGATATTGGCGATGACTTTACTGCTCGTATAATTATAAGTGAGGCTGGCATTGTTGAGGTACCACGTCATATCGTCTACAACAATGAATGATAGAGAAAAAAAAATTAAAATCATATAACTGTGTACAAAGTAATAATGATTATTATTGGGTCTATAAAATACGATCATTTCTATGTGTGGAGTTAATGTTAAATGAATGATAAAAAGAAAAAAAAATTAAAATCATATAACTGTGTACAAAGTAATAATGATTATCATTGGGTCTATAAAATACGTTCATTTCTATGTGTGGAGTTAAATGTTAAATGAATGATAAAAAGAAAAAAAATTAAAATCATATAACTGTGTACAAAGTAATAATGATTATTATTGGGTCTATAAAATACGTTCATTTCTATGTGTGGAGTTAAATGTTAAATGAATGATAAAAAGAAAAAAAAATTAAAATCATATTGTAATAATAAAAACAATTTTTTTTATTGATATGATTAGAAGCGAACCGGAAGTTAATGCATAAAAAGCAGAAATAAAATGACGAAAGTAAGCAATCTGTGCATAGGATCAGCGCAGGTATAAAGCAAAAAGAGAAATAATAAAAATGATAATTTTGGACCAATCAAAGGCCTTCGCGCCTAAAAAGAAGTTTTTAAAAAGACGTAATCTGGAACCTAGGTTGGTTTTCGAGTATTCTCCAGCAGTGTCCCACATGCCTAGTCCGTGTCACTCGGATGGTTTGTGAGATGGGTGGGGATGGCAGGAAGCCATACAGCTTCTTCCTTGTGGGGTGCTGTTTTAAATTCAATGACGTGAATGACTGACACTTGCTTGACTAATCCACGTCGCTTAACTTAAAACTATTTGCCTGCCACTGAAGTTACAACTTATCTTACCCTCTCTAAAATTCCGCTGCTGATGTAGATGCAATACTCTTTCTTACCCTTTCTTCCTCTACAAAGACTGAACTTTTAAAAAAAGCATAATCTGCTGAACTTTGAACACTTAATTTTGACTTCTCTTATTACTGTAACTTTAATGCTTTTAAATGCAAGGCTTATCTGTTCCTTCTTCAAATGATTTGTTTTCTTTTTTATTATTTCTATAACCTTATAGTGTGTTTTGGTTTAGTTTGTTTTATTTTACGGCACATCAACCTCGGTGGGTCATTTAATGCCGACAAAGTTGTGAAATAAATTCATTCTTAATGCATTATACAATTTTGTTTATCAACTCATGTTTTTCTATTTAACCCACGGATGGGACCCTAACAGGTACTACCACTCCGGGCCAGAGTGGACCAGGGAGCAATGGTGATGAAGGGGTGCTCCACATTCCCCAAACCTCCAAAACTGGAACCTCACCATCAGATAGAGTTTAACGTCATTCCCAGGACATGTAGACCCTCAGCCACCGCCTTCTAACACCCATATAATAAAAAGGGATTGGGGCTTGCCATAAGGGCAATAGGGTTGGGGTAATCATATAGTTGCTAGGGCTTGTGACCAACCGATTGATCGGAGGGGGCCACTCCGACCACCCGTCTAGCCCAAGATAGGGCCAAAGTGGAGTATTGCATGTCATGAACTGCTCATCCACCTGGGTTCCATCCTTAAGCATCACGGGTCGCCACCCACGGCCAACAGGTAGCCCCATTGGGGGAGTCTTACTCCTCTGCATAGGTGCAGTCGGTGCATTCTAACGCCCCAGCCGACAGGCCGGTTATTGTGTGTTTGTTGTATTTACTAATATTTATATATATTTATATGAGAAGTAAACAAACAATGTGTTTTGATATGGCTGTTTTTAGCCGACCGTGTAGTAAAGCCACCATAAGTGGAATATAACCTACTTCAAAACGAACGAAAAAATCTGGGGAAAAACCAGCTGGTGTAATGGTTAGAGTCCCCGCCTGTCAGCTTGACAGTCAGGGTTCGAATCACACATAAAGCGGCCTTCCTGTCTATAGCTCTGCTGATGAGGCCTAATAGGCCGAAATGCACATACAGAGATTGATTTTTCTCGATTTGTTTAGCCTTACATTTGAATAGGTATGCCCGCCTAATTCATTAATTATTAATTAATTAATTTTAAAAATTAGGTACGACTTCAATTAAGCACACATTCTCCCAAAAATTGTCGGCTAAAAAAAGCCATATCAAAACATATATATACCATACTTCCCCCAAAAGAACCACCATAAATTGGCGACCATTATAAACTAAAATGATTATTATTGGGTCAATAAAATACGTTCATTTCTATGTGTGGGGTAAAGTGAGGGAGAGCCTTTATGTGATTGAACATAGCAATTACGTTATGCGCCGAGAAGTTTTGGCGCCAATATCAGACATTCGGAGAAGTTCCAATACCAGTCGATCAGAAATTACCTCTGAGTGGATTGACTAAAACCGAAGATACTAGATATCCTAAAATTCCCTCTCCATCAGACGTGTAAGCGAAAGATTTGTTTTTGTAAATAGTTATTATTATCACAGATATTTAGCACTCTTCTAATAACACTGTGGGTTGGCTTACAAGTGTGATAGCGCCAACCATACACATTGATATATTATATATATATATATATATATATATATATATATATATATATATATCAATTTGTTTACCATCTATCTATGTATTTGTCTATATATCTATCTATCTATCTATCTATATATATATATATATATATATATATATATATATATTTATCTCTCCAGCTATCTATCTATATATCTTTCATTGTCTGTTTCTATCTATCTATCTATCTATCTATCTATCACAATCTCATGATATGTATATATCTATTTATCTTGGAATTTAAGGGTTTTCCTATCTGTCTATCTATCTATCCATCTATCTATCCATCTATCAATCTTCCTATTGCAATCTCATCATATCTAAATATCTATATATATATATTTTTTAATTTTTTACATAGGGATTTAAACGGGGCATCCCACGAGAATTCAATTCCCGATTCAGTAATAATGGATCTGCGGGACTAAATTAAAAAAAAACCCGCTTCTACCCATGCGACGCCGGATAACCGCTGCTAGTCACACACACACACACACATATATATATATATATATATATATATATATATATATATATATATATAATAAATAAAGTAAAGTCGTCGGGGCGGCCTAATGTCGGTATCAGCCTTGCAGTGAGGGAGTCTATCCCCTTTTCAATGGCACTAGACCAAGGAGATTGTTTTTGCGTCTGAGGTGGAGCGCCACACCTACCATCAGCTCCTTACTTTACCGCACAGATCCCTGTGCTACTCACACGCTGAGTTGGCGGGGACCGGAATCGAACTAGGAACCTTGTGGTTTCTAGCCGAACGCTCTACCGACTGAGCTATCCCGGCCCTCCCTCGGTGGTTATATCTAATTGAACCATGGCATTCTTATGAGTTCAGTAGGTTAAATTATAGTAAAGAATAAGTGGTATTTCATCAACATCTTGACAATGTTGGTTGGTAGTTTTAATATATGGAACATCAAACAGCCATTTGAATAATTGCATCGAGCATGAAACAGCTGTCATAGATTAATAAATAAAAAATTAATTAATTTAATTATAATTAGTTGTTAATTAAAATCATAGTTATAATTAGCTCTATTTTCTCAATACTGAGAACTCTGCATAAAATAACAAAACAAAATTACAGAAAATAAGAATTATATATATATATATATATATATATATATATGTGTGTGTGTGTGTATGTATGTATGTATGTATGTATATTGTCATTCCGGCCAGCTGTTGATAATTCCGTTACAATTTATATCAGCATTCAACTGCTAAATTTCATGCACATGTCCCGGGCACCATTGCCATAAATTATTTTGGTGGGTTGTATACCAATGATTTGTAGCGAATGTTACTTATGTATACATGAATATCTTCATTGAAATGCACACACACACACACACACACACACACATATATATATATATATATATACGTTTATATATAAGTATGTAAATAATTACGCTGTATAACCTAGAGCCTCTCCCCAGAATGGCCCACAAACTAGATCCCGTTTCTCATCATGCCCTACACAACAGTATATAAACGGATACCCCAGTATGGAAACTGACAATTACCAAGTACCGTTGACTCTAGTTCTACGTTATCCTACTACGTTATATATATTATATATATATATATATATATATAAGTTTTTCCGTAGTTAGGGTCTTTTGTGTGGTTTAACCAAGCTGATGCAGGTAGACCATAAGGAGAGCTCAATGTACCTAATACCAGTGAGTAAAAGGACAGAGCAAGATATTTAGTAAATGAAGAAAAACTCTAAACTTGCTTCATTACAATAATTTATTTCAACCGTATTAATACGGCATCTTCAGGTAATCACAAGAACATCACAGAAGAGTCATGTTCTTGTGATTACCTGAAGATGCGTAAATACGGTTGAAATAAGTAATGAAGCAAGTTTACTATTTACTAATATATATATATATATATATATACTTTTTTTTCTTTGGTTGGGTACCAAGTTCTTTGGTATTAGGATGATTCTAAACTGGCCCTTTCCTCCAACCGTACGATGTTGCAAATTTCAGGTCCTATTTGAGAGCTCAATATTTACTTTTTATAAACAGACCAAAGTAATTTGTAAAGAAAAAAAGGCTTAAAGGCCAGATGCCTTTTTTCTTTACAATATATATATTATTTTATAAAAAAAGAAGGTCCGCAAAATGTATTATGTTCTCAGAAAAAAATGTTTAATTCTTTTTATCTTACATATGTGACATGTGTTTCTGATCTGTTGTCTTCTTCAGGCATTGAATTATTATTTTGGCAGAATGTGTCCGATTGTGGAACGTTACATATTTTTTTCTCAATTTTTGCGCGCAAGTCGAACGCGAGTCACGCGCAAATCGCACGCAAGGATTGGAAAAAATAACGTAGCGTTCAACCGTTATTACACAGCCATTATAATAGAAAAGTTGCAGAAACACACACAACCGATCAAATATCGGACATATTCTGCCAAAATAATAATTCAATGCCCGAAGAAGACAACAGATCAGAAACACGTGTCGCATATCTAAGATAAAAAAGAATAAAAGAAAATTTTCTGAGAACATGATACATTTTGCGGACCTTCTTTTTTATAAAATATTGAATTTTCTCCCGTTGGAAACAGAACAACATTTATATATATATATATATATATATATATATATATATATAATCAATAGTAATGGTATTATGGATGATTTGGACTCATAGCTTAAAGTTTCATGGTTATGCAATCCTCAGATGAGTAAAAAAATTCTGAGGATTGCATAACCATGAAACTTTAAGTTATGAGTTCAAATCATCCATAATACCATTACTATTGATTGTAAATCTGCTCTGCTTTATTAGCATTGAGCACCTTTTAATGCCAATACTTTTCTCATTTATTCTCTATTCATTCTATATATATATATATATATATATATATATATATATATATATATATGGGAATTTGATAATTTGCTTTTGAAGCATTGTTATGTAAAGTATATTTATTATTCATATTTTTTGAAGGCAATTACAATGCGTATATCGTATAAAATTCGATAATTATTGAAAAATAAATGACAAGCAAACCTGACGAATAAAGTGCGCCACGTGGAATCCGTGCTGCTGGAGCGGCTTGTTGATGATGATGACGATGATATCATCTCAGCACCCAGGCAGCCAGACCAAACACGAAAGACCTAGAGCCTATCACCCGTCAATCATATCTTCATAGGTGTTTGATATATCCGCTATCCACAGCGTCTATAGTAGTGGGGGACAATAGATATTTTCACCGAGGAATTATAATGATTAGAGTGAGTGCGAATACTGACCCCGTCAATTAATATTAAGTTGAAAATTGAATCGGACATTAATGTGCTCGTTTATGATTTATCTATTTATATTTTTTTCGTTATCAAAACTAATTTTGTTGTGCTATTAGTAGGTATTGAACCGACCCGTATATATATAATATATATATATATATATATATATATATATATATATATATATAATCATAATCATCATGTCACCCATGCAGCACGGGTATCTATGACAATCTCTCGCCAATCTTCCCTATCATTCATTGCACCTGGGAGCTCCTCTGCGGAGCAGCCAGCATCTTCACATAGCTGGTCAATGTAGGTCCTTGCTG
>CM042160.1:96131999-96141999 GCA_023376005.1 Doryteuthis pealeii | reverse complement strand
AAAAGTATCATACTTTATTTATGATTAGCAATTTAAACGAATTTTTAAAAAAAAGAAAGCGAAAGACGATAGAACGATCCACCGGTTGTTAACTTTTGAAAAAGCACCGGTCGAAAGGGCCCTTCAGTTTATATCGCCTTTCGCTTTCATTCTTTTTTTCTTAAAAAAAATTGTTTAAGTTGCTGATCATAAATAAAGTTTGATGAATTTCAAAATTATATATAAATTCAGCTGTACCAAAAACTTTATATATATATATATATATATATATATATATATATATATATATATATATATATACGCGCACGCACGCACACACACGCATATATATATATGAGGAGTGAGGATTTGAATAAATCTGACAAAATGAGGTTGGGAATAGAGGAAAATGTGGATATAACAACACAAACAGCTAAATCCATTTTAAGGTCAACATGGGTACTTACAGGATTTGATGTTGAACTTGAATTGAATTTAGCTGTTTGTGTTGTTCTATCCACATTTTCCTCTGTTCTCGACCACACACACACACACACACACACACACACACACACACACGCACAAGCCGAGTTCTTATTTCTTATGAATGTCGTCACCAGGTCTAAATAATGGACCATTCCGTATTTATTATGATGAAATAAAAGGAAAGAAAAAGGACATGTTAAATACATTAAAGAAAGAAAGAAAGAAGGAAAGAAAGAAATATTTTTCAATGAGATTTAAAACACTTACGCGTGGGTAATGTCGCCCTTTTGCCTTCGCATTTAGTAAAAGATAAAACCGGTGTCAGGCATTTTGGGGTGATGATGGTGAACCTCTTCTTTTTGTTCCAGTTGTCCGCTACATTTTCGGCTGCCACAAGCACCGTGTACTCCGAATTGAACCTCATGTTAGGCAGAGTCAAAACAGCCTAGAAAAGAACAGAATCACAATGGATATCAATCATTGGTCATTTATTCATTTTGATACAAAACAAAAACTCATCTAATGATAATATTACAAACTAGTAGCACCTTGTATATATATATATATATATATATATATATATATATATATATATATATATATATATATATATATATATATATTAATGTGTATGGTTGGCACTAGTATACTAATATACTGAAAAGAACATACAGAGATGACTTTTTCTCGATTTGTTTACGCCTTACATTTAAACCGATATGCATGCCTAACTCATTTAATTATAACTAATTAATTCTCAAATTAGGTATGACTTTAATTAAGCACGTAATCTCCCCAATATATATATATATATATATATATATATATATATATATATATATATATATATTGTAGGCAGGTGTTATTAAACAACACGGAACATTTCTTTTTCATGAACTTGATTTGTATCTTTTGAAGTCATCCTGAGGAAGGTGTACCTTGAACAGAGGTTATTTCGATTTTATCTCGAAAATTCAAGAAAATTCAACAATGTATATATATATATATATATATATATATATATATATATACATAAATACATATATATATATATATATATGTATATATATATATATGATAGATTATATTATGGGTGCTATACTTATAAGTAAACATGGAGAGACCATTTATATTTGGCTCTATCTATGATATTTATAAATGCTCTATCCATGATATTGAACACTGTTTACTTATAAATATAGCCCCCATATTATATATATATATATATATATATATATATATATATATATATATATATATATATTACGGTAGGAAAGACGTCTCAGTTAACAAGACCTATTTGTGTGTATTTGTATTTTGTCAAATATTATTACAGGCAAATATGGTTATGAGCGTATGCGTATGGTATATATATATATATATATATATATATATATATATATATGATTTTGTACACAATTATTCAAACACACATACGCACACACACACACACACACACACACACACACACACACACATATATATATATATATATATATATATATATATATATATACCCCTCTCACTCAACATATATATATATATATAATATATATATATATATATATAATATATATAAATATATAAAGCCACGCACATATATTTATACACACACACAAACACACACACGCACACACACACACACACACACATATATATATATATATATTGAATTTTATGCTTGAATTTTCACACAGAAAACTCACATACGCACATATGTACATATCTATTCCTTCCTTTCTCTCTGTCTGTCTCTCTTTCACTCTCTGTCTGTCTGTTTGTTTGTCTCTCTAAATCTCTCTCTCTCACTCTGTCTCTCTCTCTCTCTCTGTCTCTCTCTCTCTCTATATATATATATATATATATACAGTTCAGCAGAAGGAAATGACCGACACACCCAAATGTATAAATCAGGGACATTCCGCTTGAGTGATTTCAAAATTACCCGCACCAGTGATTTAATTAAAAACTTTTAATTAAAAATGTAATATAAACCCAAAGAATCCTTTTACGCCAGTCAACTTGATATACTGCCGTCTTTGCTACGTGCTCCAAATATGAAGCCTTGTGTCTGACTTAAAGAAAACGAATCATGAAGATAGGGAGAAGAATAAGGAGGGTACCGTTAAATTGACCCTGAGCTATTCCACTTAATTTCAAATAAAGGTTTTGTGTACCTATCTAATATTATCTAGAAGTGGCTATCCGGCGTTGCCTGGGCAGATGTGGGTGTTTGGGTGGGGGAAACAGTTATTTTCACAGATCCATTATTACTGAATCGTGAGTTAGAACCTCGCAGGTTGCCCCATTAAAATTTCTACGTAAATAAGAAGACCTTGCGTTGATCCGTCCTAGTAGGATGTCAGAAGAAAAAAAAAGAGCTCAGACAAATATAATTAGTGTCTCCTACTTTAAATATACGCTCCTACATTTGGGGCGCTGGTGGTTGTCGTCAGTGATGTTATCTGCATGGGTCATTAGGAAGTTTCGGGTATTCCAACATCAGACTTCCCTCGCCATGTTGACCCTATCAGAGATGATCAAACTTCGATACCCCTCACCAACATTAGACGCTAAGAGAGGTTTGTCTTTTCATTCTTTTGGACGATTGTAAAACTCCAATCCCGATCATCTGATTAGCTGGCGCCAACAACCAATCAAATGCACGGTGCATTCTATTTAAACGGAATAAGTGGACAGTAACACTTTTCTTAGAACGGGTTACAAGCTTTAGAGGAACAGGTAAGTTAACCCTTCATTAATAATCATAAGAGAGGACTAATTCTATTAATATTAAATGCAAAATAATTAAATAAATAAATAAAAATTAAAAATAACCCATACTGTTAATATTCAAACTTTTTAGAATTTTTTATTATCTTCAAGAATATTAATGAAATCTTCATTATTTTTGCTCAAAAATCAAGATATAGTGATTGTGATTGTGAATGTATATGTATATATTTATTTTTTCGTTAATTGTTTTATTTTCATCTGGACGTACATACATACATACATACATACATACACATCAACTGCCCTTTATATATGTATAGATAATCTTATAAACTACTAAAAGTAGAGGAATCATATGTAAAATGGGGAGGTGATATTTTATTATGAAATAGAATATAAAATAAAGGGGATACGAAGGCCTTTTCGACCGTTACTTTTTCAAGTATTTACACCGGTTGACAATTAAAAGTCAGAATGTAAAGAAATTAATAAGAACGAAATATAGATAATCATATATTTACAAGTAATTATTATCTTATTATCATTAAAATTGTGTGTCTGTCTATAACCGAAACTACGTCACGACCAGAGTCACACTTCCCTTAGTTATTTACATTATATTCCCAATGGTTATTAACTGTCATGGATTCGTTTGGGATATCACGTGACTGAGATTGGTGGGACATTTCGAACTCTTCTTGTCCTTCTTCAGGGATAAATAGGAGAGAAATCAAAGCTAAATCAACTAGGGAAGGGTGTACTTATTTATGGGTGATATTGAATACTGAATGTTTTTAAAAAAGAAGGAGGTTATTTCTTATAACTCCAACATAAACAAAAGGGGAACCACTCTTGACTGATAAATTATTTATTTATTTATTGATCTACTAGGAAAAAAGAAGACGGAGTTAGGGTTAGGGTTTAGGGTTAGGGTTTAGGGTTAGGGTTAGTTTAATGGAAAAATAATTTGGGTTCTGTTTTTTCTGGGTCACCCTATATTATCATGTTACTCAACAAGGGGGTTAGGGTTGGGGTTAGGGTTAGGGTTTAGGGTTAGTTTAATGGAAAAATAAATAAATAATTTGGGTTCTGTTTTTTCTGGGTCACCCTGTATTATCATGTTACTCAACTAGGGGGTTAGGGTTAGGGTTTAGGGTTAGGGTTAGGGTTTAGGTTAGTTAGTTTAATGGAAAAATAAATAAATAATTTGGGTTCTGTTTTTGTCTGGGTCACCCTGTATTATCATGTTACTCAACTAGGAGGTTAGGGTTAGGGTTAGGGTTAGGGTTAGTTTAATGGAAAAATAAATAGATAATTTATCAGTCAAGAGTGGTTCCCCTTTGTTTATATTGGACTTATGGGAAATAACCAAGAAGGATGTAATCGTAATTTTGACAACTTTTTAAAATTTCGTATTTGAAGTATTTGAAATCCTCCAAACTATATGCACAATATGCGTTTTCCTTTAAGTGAAGTGGTAGGTGGCGCCACCAGGTGGATGTACTCCTCCCCAACAGCCTCGTCATCCGCTCTAGTTACATAAGTGACTTGTCACAATGTGTTATCAGCTCCCCAACGGCTAACCACTCAATATTCCATTGGTCCACAGGAATTTTATGGATTAGATTATGAGGGCCAACAGTTTGTACATTTCAAATGTTTGGAATTAATTCAATTAATTGGTTTAAAAATTAAAGTTTTAATTTCATTTAATCTAATATTTTTTATTAATGGTTTCAAATTGGTTTTATTCATTCATGTCATAATGGATTGAAAAATAGTGTATCAAAAATTAATTTTTATGTTTGTTATTTGATACCTGGCTGGACACCTCATCATAGAAATAAATATTTTTATATGTGGTATGATTTTAAAAAAATTAGATCGAATAAAAAGTGCCTATCAAAATTCAGGTAACTACGTCCAGGTCAAAACCCTTTATTCAACCCCCAACTCTCTCTCTCTCTCTCTTCTCTCTCTCTCTCTCTCTCTCTCTCTCTCTCTCATAACAATATATATAATTATATGTATATATATATAGGGAAGCGCGTGGTGTAAGGGGGAGGGGAGAAAATAAGAACGATATTAGCAATTTTAATTTCTTTTACTTTTTCTTTTGTTTTCTTTTAATTTTTTGGGGGTTTTGGTAGTCTTTTTTTCTTCCATCCTAAGTTCCTTTCTTTCTTTCTTTTCTACTTATCGTTCTTTCTTTCTTTCTTTCTTTCTTTCTTTCTTTCTTCTATCGTCATTTCTTTATCATTTCTTCCTTTCATTCACCTTTCTTTCATCACCCTTTCTTTCACCTTTCTTTCTTTCTTTCGCCCTTTCTTTCATTCACCCTTTCTTTCACCTTTTCTTTCTTTCTTTCGCCCTTTCCTTCATTCACCCTTCTTTCACTTTTTCTTTCTTCTTCGCCCTTCTTTCATTCACCCTTTCTTTCACCTTTTCTTATCTTTCATTCGCCCTTTCTTTCATTCACCTTTCTTCACTTTTCTTTATTCGCCCTTCTTTCATTCACTCCTTTCTTTCACCTTTTCTTCTTTCGCATTCGCCCTTTCTTTCATTCACTCTTTTCTTTCACTTTTCTTTTCATTCGCCCCTATTCTTCATTGCACTCTCTTTCACTTGCTTTCTTTCATTCGCCCCTTTCTTCATTCACTCTTTCTTTCACCTGTTTCTTCTTCTTTCGCCTTTCTTTCATTCACTCTTCTTTCACCTTCTTTTCTTCATTCGCCCTTTTCTTTCATTCACTGCTTTATCTTTTCCACCTTTTTCTTTCTTCTTTCGCCCTTTCTTTCATTCACTCTTTCTTCATCTCTTTTCTATCTTTCATTCGCTCCTTTTCTTTCCAGGTTTCACTCTTTCTTTCACCTTTTCTTTCTTTCATTCCGCCTTTCTTTCATTCACTCTTTCTTTCACCTTTTCTTTCTTCATTCGCCTTCTTTCATTCACTCTCTTTCTTTCATACCTTTTCTGTGTCTTTCATTCGCCCTTTCTTTCATTCACTCTTTCTTCACCATTTCTTCTTTCATTTCGCCCTTCTTTCATTCACTCTTTCTTTCACCTTTCTTTCTTTCTATCGCCTTTCTTTCATTGCTTTCTTTCCCTTTCTTCTTCACCTTTCACTTTTCTGTTCTTTCATTTGCCCTTTCTTTCATTCACTCTTTCTTTCATTCGCCCTTTCTTTCATTCACTCTTTCTTTTCACCGTTTTTCTTATCATTTCACCCTTGTTCTTTCACCTTTTCTTCTTTCATTCGCCCTTTCTTTCATTCTACTTCTTTCTTTCATTCGCCCTTTCTTTCACTTCACTCTTTCTTTCATTCACTCTTTCTTTCATTCGCCCTTTCTTTCTTTCAATTTTCTTTCTTTCGCCCATTCTTTCATTCGCCCTTCTTTCACCTCTTTCTTTCTTTCTTTCATTCTGCCCTTTCTTTCATTCCGCTCTTTCTTTCACCTTTTCTTTCTTCTTTCGCCCTTTCTTTCATTCGCCCTTTCTTTCTTTCAACTTTTCTTTTCCCTTTTCCGCCTCTAGTTCTTTTCACCTTTCTTTCTTTCTTTCGCCCTTTCTTTCATTCACCCTTTTCTTTTTTTCAACTTTTTCTTTCATTCTGCCCTTTCGTTCTTCTTTCATTCAGCCTTCTTTACCCTTTCTTTCTTTCACCTTTTCATTCTTCTTTCTTTCATCTTTCTTTCATTCGCCCTTCCTTTCTTTCATTCTTTCTTTCCATTTCGCCCTTTCTTTCTTTCCACTTTCTTTCATTCGCCCTTTCGTTCTTCCTTTCATTCAGCCTTTCTTTATTTACCCTTTCTTTCACCCTTTCTTTCTTTCACCTTTTCATTCTTTCTTTTCTTCATTCTTTCTTTTCATTCGCCCTTCCTTCCTTCCTTCTTTCTCTTCATTCACCTTTTCTTTCTTTCACCTTTTGCTATGTGCACAATATGCGTTTTCCTTCTAAAGTGTTTAGGCGCTGACCGAGTTTGAACATAGGGCACATCGTTAGACAAAACTTACAATGCCACTGCTTTTTCGTCAAATTTCCGCGACTTTCCATTCATATCGCGGGAAAGGCCAGATAAAGATGCAACCATTTGTTGGCTTGGTTGGTTTATTGATTTTAACGGCATATCAACCCGTCGGGTTATCATCCTAACGGTTTAGCGGTAATAATATTGTGTATTCATATTATACTTTTTAGTAATTGGTTTTTAAACAATGTGTTAGCATTATTGGGACGTTATATTGTATGATTGAGTTGTTTTCATGTCTATATTCTATAGGTATAATTTTATTTCCCTCAAAAAGGAGAAATATCCTCTATGATATCTCTCCTNACTCCTAACCCCTCAATGCACCGGCAGGAACCTGCGTGGGACCCACCGTACTAATAGCTACAATTTCTTATAAGCGGAGTTTCATACAGGTTTGATCAGAGTTTTCCTCTTTCCTAGACCGTTTGCCCAAACCAGTTTAGAGAACCCAGTCTGCCCTACCTATATTATCCATAGCTGTGGCCGGCATACGCCGCCCGCTGCGTCGTCTGCAAGAGATTGGATGTCATACCTTTCCCCCTACCTGAAAGCCGGTTATTAGCGGCTTAACAGTGATGAAATTGCCACTAATTTACCCACAATCCCAGAGGATCTGTCGACACTCGGCTGAGCTGGAAGTACTGCCGAGAGAAGTCCATTCTTTCCGAATTAGACTTTAACATGTACAGCCACAATGGCGATCTACTTAATTCAGCACCCCGTTTAATAAAGTTGTGATGCCTATCACCACCCTAATTAATATAGACTCAGGCGCGAACCGTCTCGCACGATGGGTATTCCTCAGCCAATCGACCAAATGCCATAATGCGTGGCCAGTTGATACTTAATCACTGATACTGAGAGACACCCACTTGCACACAGAGAGAGATGGACTTGCACTACTGAGACAAAGGAAAAACCAAAGGATTCTTTACCAAGGATTTCTGCTGGACAAACGCTCTTGCTTGAAGTATTAGCGTTAAGTGAAATGCAATTACCACATCCAGGATTTGAACTCGGGGCGACGAGTCCATTTCCCATGACTTTAACCATTACACCACACGCTTCCATTTACTTTACTTACGATATATGTGAAGGTAACCTGGAAAATGTTCGGATTTCCGACAGTTATTTCTAAATTGCATTCCGTACCAGGTGTGAATAGAAATGCCCCCACCCTAAAGTCTGACCCACTTCTGGAATAGTAAACAGAAATGTTTATATGACGTGGGAGGAGTTGTTAGTGAGCGTTTCCTGTAATGCGTTTCTATGTCATTAAATGTGGGGTTTGGCTGGTCTAATTTATTATCCTATCAACTCCAAAAGGTTGCGGGGGAGGACCGAACGCACGAGGCATATATTCATTTGTTCTCATACGAAGGCGAATATACGGGAAGGTTTAATGTTAGGATCTATACACAGTTGTGTGTGTAGTAAGAAAAGTTACTTAGACCTCTGTCGCAAAAACCCCAAAGAAAACAACAGAACGACCCAATGAATTGGCGAGGGCCGATATCGAACCAGGAAATTGAGGTTCCCAAGCCGAACACTCAACCGCCAGAACGAACCAAAGTCCAAAGAGGATGCGCTGCCTCAGAGTGAGCGTCTCCAGTGACCAGGTATAGTAAGTCGTCGGGGCGGTCGAATGTCGGTATCAGCCAATCAGCGAGGGAGTCTATCTCCTTTTCACTAGCGCTAGACCAAGGAGATTGTTTTTAGCGTCTGGGGTTGAGCGCCACACCTACCACCAACTCTTCACTTTACCGCACAGATCCCAGTGCTGCTCATACACTGAGTTGTCGAGGGCCGGTATCGAACCAGGAACCTTGAGGTTTTCAAGCTGAACACTCTACCTACTGAGCTAAACATGCCCTATTTGTTCTTATACGAAGGCAAATATACGGCAAGATTTAATGTTAAGTGCTATTAATTTGTTTGTTTATTGATTTTAACGGCATATCAACCCGTCTGGTGTTATGTCATGTCTAACGGTTAGGAAGCAATATATATCGCGTATTTATATTTATACTTTTTAGTAATTGGTTTTAAAAATGTGTTAGCATTATTGGGGATTATGTTGTATGGTATTGATGAGTTTCATGTCTATATTCTATAGTATAATTTTATTTCCCTCAAAAAAGAGAGAATATCCTCCATGTTAACATTTTCAAACAGATCTTTCATATTGTTTGCTTTAAAATAACGGTTTCTGATGTGAGTAAGAAACCTGCATTCCATGAATAAGTGTTTAACTGTCAAAGGTGTTTGACATGTTCCACATTGTGGTTGTTGTTCTTGTTATTAATTTGTTCTATCTCCCTTGAAAACACGAACCTCCATTTTTAGTACAATGAGGAGGCGCTGCCTCGTAGTCAGAATCCCCAGAGACTAAACAAGTGTCAGATAATTCATGGGTTGCCTACGAATTATGTACTGCAGTATAGTTTAATTTAAATAATGGTATTCGTAAATAGAAAGTTGTAATTGAATCACAGAATGACCGTTATAGAAATAATTGACAGCTGTTCGCCTTTCACTGGCCATTTCTCATTGGCTCAAGGCAAACCGTGTGAAGGAAACTGAGTTAGAGTTAGCAGATTTTGGCGGTTCGTCGATGGGAGCAGATGCAATGGTCGTCTGTCCCCAAGCAAGATAATTCCCAACGCGGCGTTTGAACCCTTTTGGGCTTTCGGGTTTAATAAAGACGTCTACGAAAAAAGAAAGGAAGTCTTGTGTTCATCATTAAAACAAAAGTTATGAGCACAGAA
>CM042160.1:96126999-96129499 GCA_023376005.1 Doryteuthis pealeii | reverse complement strand
CACACACACACACACACACACAAATGAATTTGAAAATTAATTAGTTGATAATTAATGAATTAGGCGGATATATCTGTTTAAATGTGAAGCGTTAACAAATCGAGAAAAAGTCATTCTTCGGCTTCGAGTCTATAACTCTGCTGATGAGGCATAATAGGCCGAAATGTACATACAGAGAATGACTTTTTCTCGATTTGTTTACGCTTCACATTTAAACAGATATATCCGCCTAATTCATTAATTATCAACTAATTAATTTTCAAATTAGGTATGACTTCAATTAAGCACATAGTCTCCCAAATATATATATATATATATATATATATATATATATATATATATATGAGAAGTAAATACACAAGCGATGTGTTTTGATATGGCTTTTTTTAGCCGACAATTTTTGGGAGAATATGTGCTTAATTGAAGTCGTACGTAATTTTGAAAGTTAATTAATAAATAATTAATTAATTAGGCGGGCATACCTATTTAAATGTAAGTCTAAACAAATCGAGAAAAATCAGTCTCTTCACATTTAATGTTAGGCCGAAATGTACATATAGAGATTGGTTTTCCTCGATTTGTTTAGACTTACATTTAAATAGGCTTGCCCGCCTAATTAATTAATTATTAATTAATTAACTTTCAAAATTAGGTACGACTTCAATTAAGCACATATTCTCCCAAATATATATATATAGATAGATATGCGTTAATGTATGAGTAGTGGCTTACTGGTGGGTACGAGTACGATCGTTGGAAGCGCACAGTATCCAGGGGTTAAGACCAAGAAAAAACAAATACAAAGTGCTCAATACAATGTAGAGCAAAATTTATTTATAAAATGGATAAAAGTAACCTACTCGAGTTTCATCGTCTGAATCGTCAGGGTTACATCCGTTGAATTAATCGAGTTTTCGATTAATGTCAGTTGGTACCATGTAAGACCCGTTTCAACGGACATACATGGTACCAACTGACATTAATCGAAAACTCGATTAATTCAGACGATTCAGACGATGAAACTCGAGTAGGTTACTTTTATCCATTTTATAAATATATATAGATAGATAGATAGATAGATAGATGGATGGATGCATAGATAGAAATTGCTTACCTGGTCATTAAAGCTGGACACCAATCTTGGTCCGTAATGCTGAGCCGGTTCATCGCATGGGTCGACGTCAGGATAGGCGTGGCAATTGTCCAGAAACCAGTTTATCCTGTAATACGTCTGACCGCGAGCATTCGAACCGGTGTACCGGAACTTCAGCGTCACCACCAGGGACTGGTTCGACTCCTTCGTCTCATAATCCACGGTTAAACCTTTTTCCAAATTCTCCACGCGAACACCACCAACGCCGCCGCCGCCACCGGCATCGGCGCCACCGCCGCCGCCGCCTCCATCCTCTTCCTCCCCTCCGCCGTCAAAGAGATCATCCTCGCCGCCGTTCCTCTGATTCGACTGCCTCTTGATGGGACTCATCTGTAGCTCCTCTGTGGTACAAAAGGGAAAGCAATTATAGCCGGGGACTCTCCTCGGGACACTCAAGCCGTTTGGCCAGCGGGTGTCGTTTTCGACCCCGTGGCTGGTTTTCGTTTTCGTAGGGGACCCCCCACGCTCAGGAGGCGCTCCCCACGTGGTTTGGATGCCAGTGGAAACAAGCGTGGACACCATGGCAACAACAATGGAGATATTTAATAAAGGCATTTTTTTTTCAGTGATTATTTTCTTTTTCATGAATACATTTTTTTTAATTTAATTTTCTTTTTTTCTTTTTTTATCTAGACTCTCTCATTAAAAAAAAAGTTGCTGTCTGTGTAGCATATGTATATATATGTGTGTGTGTGTGTGAGTGTGTACATAACATGTTTGGAAGGATTTGAGCATGATAGTGTACAGTAGACTACTGGTAATACCACAACTAAAAGTTCATTGATTCTCGGACGAAAACAAGGAAAATATAACAAGAGCCACCACCAAAACAACAACAACAACAACAACAACTACTACTACTACTACTACTACTACTACTACTAATAATTGTAGAAATCGGCTAGAATACTCAGAAGAGTCCTGGAGATCTGAGGAGACTAGTTGTCGCTCAGACTCCAGTGAAAAAAACCATCAGCTAACGCTGGTGTGAAAAACTAGAAAGAGGGAAATAATAATAATAATAATAATAATAATAATATAATAATAATAATAATAATAATAATATAATAATCAAGAACCAGGAGCTCTCATAGCGGATGAATAAATAAGATGAGGGTATAACATCTCTGGAAATATTTGAACCTGACAGTTTACAGTAGACTACTGGCAATACCACCGCTAAAAGTTCGTATATTCTCGGACGAAGGCAAGAAAAATATAACAAGAACTACTACTACTACTACTATTACAGCTACCACTATTACTAACAACAACAACAACAACAACAACAACTCAGAAGCTCTCGAAGAGGATAGGATTTTTTTTTTTTTAATTTACGAACATTTG
>CM042160.1:96111999-96114499 GCA_023376005.1 Doryteuthis pealeii | reverse complement strand
CTTCCACTTACTATTTCTTTCTTTCTTCATTCATTCATTCATTCATTCTTTTCTTTCTTTTTCTTTATTTCTTTCTTTCTTATATTTGTCTTCTCTTCTTCTTTCTTTCTTTCTTTCTTTCTTTCTTATATATGTCTTCTCTTTCTTTTCTTTCTTCTTCTCTTCTTTCTTTCTTTCTTTCTTTCTTTCTTTCTTTCTTTCTTTCTTATATATGTCTTCTCTTCTTCTTTCTTTTTATTTATTTCTTTCTTTCTTATATTTGTCTTCTCTTCTTTCTTTCTTTCTTTCTTTCTTTCTTCTTTCTTATATATGTCTTCTCTTCTTTCTTTCTTTCTTTCTTTCTTTCTTCTTTTCTTTCTTCTTTCTTATATATGTCTTCTCCTCTTTCTTTCTTTCTTTCTTCTTTCTTTCTTTCTTATATATGTCTTCTCTTCTTTCTTTCTTTATTTCTTTCTTTCTTATTCTTGTCTTCTCTTCTTTCTTTCTTTCTTTCTTTCTTATATATGTCTCTTTCTTTCTTTCTTCTTTTCTTTATTTCTTTCTTCTTATTCTTGTCTTCTCTTCTTTCTTTCTTTCTTTCTTTCTTTCTTTCTTTCTTCTTATACTTGTCTTCTCCTCTTTCTTTCTTTCTTTCTTATACTTGTCTTCTCCTCTTTCTTTCTTTCTTTCTTTCTTTCTTATATATGTCTTCTCTTCTTTCTTTCTTTCTTTCTTTCTTTCTTTCTTTCTCATACTTGTCTTCTCCTCTTTCTTTCTTTCTTTCTTTCTTTCTTTCTTTCTTTTTTCTTTCATTCATTCTTTCTTTCTTCGTCTCATTATTTTATTAACTATTCTTTCTTTCTTCTCTTTCTTTCATTCTTTCTTTTCACAGTTTCTTTCTTGTCTTGTCTTGTCTTTTTTCTTCTTTCTCTTCGTTCTTTCTTTCTGTCTTTAGATAGAAAGGATGGGAACGAAAGAAATATTCAAGAGAGAGAAAGAAAGAAAGAAAGAAAAAGAAGACAAAAGACAAGAATTAGAAAGAAAGGACGAATATTGATCGTAAAAAAAGAAAGAAAACAAACCAAAAAGGAAGTGGGATCACGTAGAAAGAAGAAAAGAAAGAAAGAAAGAACGAAAGAGAAAGGGAAGAAAAGACAATAATAAGAAAGAATGAAAGATCTATATAATAGATTATACATCTATAAAACATCCATCAATTTCTTCACCCCATAATACATCCTGATGAAGGTTTAAAGAAACCGAAACATTTAAGCGTCGATAAATAAATTCATCTTATTTTTGGAACACTTGTTTTTTAAAATTTCTTGATATTGTCGGATTTATTTCCATATTTACTCTCTCTCTCATATATATATATATATATTATATATATATATATATATATATATATATAATGTAATTGGAATGAGGAATTCTTTCACGAGCGCCATCTTTACGAAAATTGGCGCCATCAGATAATCATTAATTTCCATCAATGCAGCATATTTCTTTTATCTGATCAAATATTTAAAGATGACTTCGATATTTGAAAATTTCATTGAGAACTCGTCTGCATCGAAGCCAAGGTTTTTTCTTTTTTTTTCTTTTTTTATCAAGATGGAATTTCGAAAACATCAGGAACGCTGGCGTAGGGTGAAAAAAAAAAAAAGAAAAAAAAAAAAGAAAACGTAAAGGAAAAATATTTTGATGGTTGATAAATATAGCTAATTGTTATTAATAATTATATATTGGGTCCGGTTTAGCTCAGTCGGTAGAGCGTCTGACTAAAAACCACAAGATTCCCGGTTCGATACCGGCCCTCACCAACTTAGCGCCTAAGTAGCACGGCTTGGATTTGTGCGGTAAAGTGGGAGCTGGTAGCAGGTGTGGCGCTCCACATCAGATGCAAAAATAATCTCCCTGGTCTAGCGCTATCGAAAATGGGATAGACTCCCTCACTGTCTGGCTACCGACAATAGGCCACTTCACCTTCTTTCTTATATATATATATATATATATATATATATATATATATAATAATATATATATATGAAGTCATACCTAATTTTGAAAATTAATTAGTTAATAATTAATGAATTTAGGCGGGCATATATGTTCAAATGTAAGGCTAAACGAATCGAGAAAATGTCAATCTATATATATATATATATATATATATATATATATATATATATATATATATAAAGTTAGGATAGCGTAGACACAGAGTCAACCGTATTGTTCTTCTAGAATAATGACTTTTGAATTAAATAACCCAGGGAGGTTAATGTGCCATTAAACAAGAAACTAGCAAAACCAGAATGATAATAACAACGAATCTAGACATACTAGAAATATAAATTACCCCAACAAACCACACACACACACAACTATCTACACAGCGACGATTACGGTTACATTCAAACACTATAGAACACATATTGAAGTATTTGCCATACAGTGAAAAAATCAGAGAAACTGATAAACGACAACACTCAGAAAATTGTAAATCTACTCATTA
>CM042160.1:96105549-96111899 GCA_023376005.1 Doryteuthis pealeii | reverse complement strand
TATATATAATATATATATATGAGGAACAAAGAGTGGTAAGACAAACAGGAATGTTTCTTTTATGTTATTGATTTTTTGATTGTTCTCAAGGAGTTTCGACCAAGTGGTGCAACCATAGAGTAGCAATGACACGGCTACAGCTTAGAAGAAGACAGTTCGCCAATAATTTTGACCGAACAACAGGAAGGGGCTGCACCTCTATAGAGAAGTAAGTCTCCCTCCCAATGGGGCCATCAGTTGGCCGTGGGTGGCGACCCATGATGACTAAGGACGGAATCCAAGTGGTGCAACCATAGGGTAGCACTGACACGGCTTACAGCTCAGAAGAAGACAGTTCGCCAATAATTTTGATGCGAAAACGAGGAATTAGTCAATATGACCAGAAAAGAGACAATTGTTTTAACTCCCAGAGTAAGAGAGAGAGAGAGAGAGAGAGAGAGAGAGAGAGAGAGAGAGAGAGAGAGAGAGAGAGAGAGAGAGAGAGGAGACAGACAGACAGACAGACAGACTAAGACCTGTGAGTAAATATCCTAATGAAAGGAATAATAAAAACACGTGCTCACCCATTTTTATTTTTGGTTATTATTGAATCCAAGTGGTGGAACCATAGGGTAGCACTGACACGGCTACAGCTCAGAAGAAGACAGTTCGCCAATAATTATGATGCGAAAACGAGGAATTTGTCAATATGACCAGAAAAGAGACAACTGTTGTTTTAACTCCCGGGAGAGAGAGAGAGAGAGAGAGAGAGAGAGAGAGAGACAGACAGACAGACAGACAGACAGACACGGCTAAGGAGGGAGATACTAACAAAAACAACCAAGTCCTGTGAGTAAAATCATCATCATCATGTCGCGCTGTCAGCGCGGATATCCATGACAATCTCTCTCCGTCCGTCCCAATCGCTCATCATTCTCGGGAGGTCCTCTAAGCAACATCCTGTTTCCTAACAGAGCTGATCAATGTACGTCTTTGATGGTCGGCCCACACTGGCTTGTCCATGTGCTGGCTTCCACAGGAGCTCACCCATTTTTATTTTTTGTTATTATTGAATCCAAGTGGTGCAACCATAGGGTAGCACTGACACGGCTACAGTCAGAAGAAGACAGTTCGCCAATAATTATGATGCGAAAACGAGGAATTTGTCAATATGACCAGAAAAGAGACAACTTGTTTTAACTCCCGGAGAGAGAGAGAGAGAGAGAGACAGACAGACAGACAGACAGACAGACAGACACAGTACCACACGAGAGAGAGAGTAGACACGACAGAGAGAAGACAGTTCGCCAATAATTATGAAAACGAGAATTTGTCAATATGACCAGAAAAGAGACAACTAACACTCGGAGTAGAGAGAGAGAGAAGAGAGAGAGAGAGAGAGAGAGGAGAGAGAAGAGAGGGAGGAGAAGAGAGAGAGACAGAGACAGACAGACAGGGCTAAGGAGGGAGACACTAACAAAAACAACCAAGTCCTGTGAGTAAATAGACAAATGAAAGGAATAATACAAACACGTGCTCACCCATTTTTATTTTTTTTGTTATTCTGTGACCGCGGATCACGCATTAAAATATTTATGCTTCTCCTACTTTGAGATATTTTGATCACTTCCTGATGTCTGCGACCCTTTGACATGCTAAATGTAGCGAGGCACGTGCGAACACCAACGCGCGCACACACACACACACACACGCACACACACACACACACACACACACACATGCATTCGTTTTATATATTTATCTATATGACGGCGTGCTCTGGAAAGAGATTATGCGTGCGTAAGTTTATTTCAAAGATACCTATTTGCTTATGTATATATATATATATATATATATATATATATATATTACTTATACATATTTATAATATTATTTATGCATATATATTATTATATATATATATATATATATATATATATATATATATACATTTTCTTATAAATATACATATATATATACACATTATCTTATCGAGGGAGTCTATCAGACCAAGGTGATTGTTATTTGCGTATGGAGCGCCACACCTACCATCAGCTCCTTTCTTTACCGCACACCTCACTGTGCTACTCATACGCTGAGTTGACGAGGACCAGGATCGACTAGGAACCTTGTGGTTTCTAGCCGAACGCTCTACCGACTGAGCTAACCCGGGAGATTATATACACATAAGTAAATAACATATATAATATATTAAGTATATATAGTGAAAAGATCTAACCACATAAATTCATCTCATGTCTAATATATATATATATATATATATATATATATATAGGTAAATATTTATATATATGCATGATAAATCCAAAAGGGCGTCTCCATTGTCTTCTGGAAAAATGGCTTTTAGCGTACTTGTCACTATGTATGTGGAAAATTTGCGGCAAACAAGGTTAACTCCTTCCCCTGACCGGGATGTGCATGCGGTGTTTGGGGGAGTGCTTTTGAATTTCCTATTCCCTTATTACTCTTTTCAGGAATTCCCTCTCTCGTTCATTCGGGTGAATTTTGTTGGATGGAGCCGACTCAACCGACCAAGAGTGAATGGCGTCACAACATTAAAAACACAACAAACATATTTGCACGACTGGAGTTCGAACTCCCATACTCTGATGTCGGAGTTCATCACTTCAGGCGCGTGGTCTAATTGGTTAGAGTCGTAGTATGTAGACTCGTCGACCCGAGTTCAATTCCTATACGAAGCTGATTGCATTTCACATGACGCTAATACCCTTGGCAAAGGTATGAATCCAATTCTCCCTCCAGTTATGGGTAAATAGCAGGGTAGACTGGGCGCTTTAACCATTGCAAGGTAACCAGTCTAGGAGAAGGAACATTCTGAATTCAAACCCGTTAAACTCCACTTAAGAAATTGACCTTGTGTCGCATCCTGCTCGGGTGGAAGCGTTGGTAATATATATATATATATATATATTGGTAGCAATATCTCATCTACTGACAGCAATGTCAACTTATGCATGGGTAAAAGGGGACGCCTACGGGACTACTTCAAAGAAGAGGAAGAATCCTTTGGTTGTTGTTCCTTGGTGCTCCTCAGTATATTGCAAGTCCTTCATCATTGATTGCAAATGGACGTCTTTCAGTCTCAGTGATTAAGTAGTCAACCGGCCACGCATTATAGCTGTTGATTGGCTGAGGAATAAACCACGTCACCCCGCCTAGTCTATAAATTTAGGTGGTGTATTGTAGCACACCTTATATAGCACAATATGAAGCGCGTAGTGAAATGGTTAAAGTCATGGGAAATGGACTCGTCGCCCTGAGTTCAAATCCTGGACGGGCTAATTGCATTTCACCTAGCGCTAATACCCTTGGGAAAGGTATGAATCCAATTCTCTCTCCAGCAATGGGTAAATAGTAGGGCAGACCGTGTTCTTCAACCTTGGTTAGGCAATCGGTCTAGGAGAAGGAAAACTCTAATTCAAACCTGTTGAACTCCGAGTTAGGAAATTGACCTTGTGTCGCATCCTGTTAGCAGAGGAGTTGGTAAATATATATATATATATATATATATATATATATATATATATATATATACCACAATATTCCTACAAGTAGATGGGATCGAGAAAGAGGAATAAATGGGAGAGGAGTAATAAAGAAGAGAAGGAAGTGAATGAAGGAGAAGAAAGAGAAGATAGATGAATGAAAAAAGAAAAGAAAACCGAGAAAGAAAATTAAGAAAAAAATCAAGAAAAAGAAGAAGGAAAGAAAGGGGAAGGGAATAACCAGGGAAATGAGGAAAAGAGAGAAGAGAAATAAAGAAGAAGAGAAGAGAAAGAAAGAAAGAAAGAAAGGAAGGAAGGAAGGAAGGAAGGGAAGATACAAGATGAAGGAAAAAAGAAAGAGAAAAATGAGAAAAAAACAAGAGGAGAAGGAAAAGAAAGAGAAGAAGGAAAAAGAAAGAGAAGAAGGAGAAAGAGAGAGAAGGGAATAACCAGAGATATAAGAAAAAGAGAGAAGAGGAAAAATAAAGAAGAGAATGAAAGAAAGGAAGGAAGTAAGGGAAGATACAAATGAAGGAAAAAAGAGAAAAATGAGAAAAAAACAAGAGGAGAAGGAAAAAGAAAAAGGAAGGAAATAACCATAGAAATGAAGGAAAGAGAGTAGAGGAGAAAGAAGTTTGAAAGGAAGAAAAGAAAAAAGAAAAATAGTTGGTTACTGATTTTTACCGCCATATTAAATGACGTTTGAAGAATCAAATTTCTGAACGTGATTTTTTTTGATGACGTCAAAAAGATACGAGATCTGGAGAAAATCTTTGGGTTCGTCTTTCATTTCTGGATTTATTCTTTTACTTTCAAATTTTATATTTCATCCGGACTTTCTCCACACTAAAACTTCGTTTTTATTCTTTCCCTTTCTTTCATTCTTACTTTTTTAAAAATTTTTTCAGCGTTGTTTGTCTACTTCCTTCTTCTTTCTTTCTTTCTTTCTTTCTCTTTCTTTCTTTCTTTCTTTTGTTTTCTCTTTCTTTCTTTTGGGTTTTCGATTTTTCGCCATGTTTGAAAATTTTATTTTTTCTTGTATTCTTTTATTCACACGTTCTTCATTCTTTTCTTTTCTTTTTTCTTATAGTTTTTACTCTTTCTTTCTTTCTTTCTCTTTTCTTCTTTCTTTCTTTTCCCTTTTTTCATGTATCCCATTATTTCTCTTTATATCCCATTCTCTTTCTTTCTTTCTTTTTTTCTGTCATTTCCTTTCTTTCTTTCTTTCTTTCTTTCATTTTCTTTCTTTCTTTTTCTGTCATTTCTGTCATTTAATTCTTTCTGTCTTTCTCTCTTTTTTTCTCTGTCTTTTCTTTCTTTCTTTCTTTCTTTCTTTCTTTCTTTTCTTTCTTTTTCGTTCTTTTTCTTTTCTTTCTTTTCTTTCTTCTTCTTTCATTTTCTTTCTTTCTTTCTTTCTTTCTTTCTTTCTTTCTTTCTTTCTTTTTTTCTTAGTCATTTTCTTTCTTTCTTTCTTTCTTTCTTTCTTTTTTCTTTTCTTTTCTTTCTTTCTTCTTTTTCTGTCATTTCTTTCTTTCTTTCTTTCTTTCTTTCTTTCTTTTCTTTCTTTCTTTCTTATTTCCTTTCTTTCTTTTTTCTTCTTTCTTATTTCCTTTCTCCATTTCTTCTCTCTCTCTCTCTCTCTCTCTTTTTCTTCAATATATCTTCCTTTTTGCCTTCTTTTAATTTTTCCAGACACCTCATCCCTTTTAAGCCGTTGTTCGTCCATTTCTTCTTCCCTTCTCCGTCTTTTCATTTCCTTCATTCCCTCCTTCCTTCATTCCCCCTCCCTTCCTTCCTCAGTTCGCTTCGTCTGGTATATTTTTCACTTCTACGATTTCTTCTGCATTTTTCATTTCAAACATTTACATATCTTCTCAGACAGCAAACGAGATAAACGAATTGATAATGTTAAAAATAGTTGAGTCGACAAAAATACTTATATAGGTTTATGAATACAGATAAACCCAAGGACCGAGGCGTAAATAAAGAATATGCGCTTGAACGCATATATATATATATATATATATATATATATATATATATATATATATATATATTACATGTATATATATATATATACATATATATATATATATATATATATAATATATATACATACATATATATATATATATATATATATATATATATATATATATATATATATATATATATATATATATATATATATTATAAATGATCTCAGGTGCTTTGGCATTGTCCCTTCCAGCTGGGAAAATTTGGCTCAAGACCGCCCTCGGTGGCGGCAGAATCTTCCATAGAGGACTGTACATGTCAGAAGTCACCCTGATACAACATCATGAAGCTAAGAGGTCCATAAGAAAGCAACGGCAACAAAGCACGGAACATCATCATCTACAGGGACAACCTACAAATGCAAAATCTGTGGTCGAGAATGTTTCTCAAACATAGGACTTCATAGTCACAGGAGGCGTTGCAACTTCAGGGGCACACAAAATTTTATCATAGTCTTCCGAGACTGAATTGCCAATGATATATATATATATATATATATATATATATATATATATATATATATATATACGGATCTTTGCTAATCCACGAAGCAAATAAATTTACTTCTGGGTTACTAAAAATCGATTTAAAAAGTGCTCAATAAAAAGAGCTAAATATACGTTTTTTTTTTTAAATTTAAAAAAAAAATTCTTCAGGGAATTCCCCGATGAATTGCTACGGCAAGAAACTGCAGTTGGAATATTTTATAACATTCGCTTTAAAAAAAACGTATAACGTAAACGTAAAAATTATACATCGATATTTTTTCTGCTTAAAAGGGCGGGGGTTACATTTTCAATCGAGTTT
>CM042160.1:96093049-96100549 GCA_023376005.1 Doryteuthis pealeii | reverse complement strand
GAGTAAGACAGATAAATAGATATGAAAGACTGAGAAAGATAGATATAGAAAGACTGGGATAGATAGATAGATAGATAGAATATATGTGTATGAAAAGACTGATATATATATATATATATATATATATATATATATATATATATATATATATATATATGTGTGTGTGTGTGTGTGTGTGTGTGTGTGTGTGAGTGTGTATGTTTGTGTTAAGGAAATGACTTACCGGTAAAAATATTGGGTTGGTCTCAATATTTGGTTGGTATAAGTGTTACTCGGATAAGTCAGCGTAATAATGAATAGAAAGTGCTCAATACGTAAGTAGAGCTGATTTAGTATTATAGTGTGTACAGAAATAAGCTACTGTTTTCAACGTTCATAATTACAACATGAATTTTCGTATTTAAATGTAATTAATGAACATATTGTAATTAATCAATATATTGGTTTAGTGGATTTAACTCTGAAAATCCTTATGGTGCAATTCGAGTAGGTTATTTCTATACACATTATAATACTATATATATATATATATATATATATATATATATGAAGATAGGGTTAGAGTAAAATCCGACAGTATGAGGTAAAGTAAAAGTAAAAGTGGACAAACAATAATGACTCAAACAAGTAGAAGTAGGAGAGGAATATTTCGTTCTTCATTACGCAAAGAACTTCACCAGTCTAACTTTATTCAAAATAAATTACGTAAATTTGTATTGAAAGAAGAGAAAGTGAGTTTGTGGTGAAATTGAGGGGTAGGGAAGTTAGAGGGGATTTGGTTGAACAGAGAATAACTATCATATAAATTGGAGGGGAAAGTTCAGAGGATATTAGTTTGTACGGGTCATTATTTTTGTCCACTTTTCCTTTTTACCTTACCTCATATATATATATATATATATATATAGATAGATAGATAGATAGATAAAAGGTGTCTTACCGGTGAATATGGGCACGATCGTTGGAGGTGCACAAAATCCAGGGGTTAGGTCAGCGATATAACAAATACAAAGTGCTCAATACAAAGTAGAGCAAATTTATTAAAGAAATGGATACAATAGAAACCTACTCGAGTTTCACAATTAGGATCTTCAGGGTTAAATCCACTGAATTAATCGAGGTACCGATTAATTCAGTGGATTTAACCCTGAAGATCCTAATTGTGAAACTTGAGTAGGTTTTTATTGTATCCATTTCTTTAATTATATATATATATATATATATATATATATATATATATATATATATATGAAATGACGGTGATATAGATATCTCTAAGTAAATTGAGATTTAGGGAAGTGGGAAAGAGAAGGATTCATTCAGTGCGAAAGAGAAGGAAAGAATTTGAAAAAGAAAAAAAAAAAAAAAAAAAGAAGAAAAAAAAAAAAAAAACGCTTACTTGATCGACATTTTTCCAGGCATTTCCTTCTTGGCTCAAAATGATGTAGACCAATCGGCGTTTCGACATTTTTCTCGTCTCTCCAAGATATGGTCTCTGCCAGCTAAGTTTCAATTTAGAACCCTCCGATGTTGTCCGTGGCTTCTCCATAAAACCACCACTACGTCGCCGGTTGTTCACTAAAACATAAAAACAGATTAATTTACTTATTAAAAAACAAAAAACAAAACAAACCAACAATAAAAAAAAAACAAGAAGCAGATATCATGAAAATATTCCTAGCATCATCTTACTATAAAAATGCATTAGAAAATCATTTTACTATGAAAATGCATTAGAAAATCATTTTACTATGAAAATGCATTGGAAAATCACTTTACTATGAAAATGCATTGGAGAATCAGTTTACCATGAAAATGCATTAGAAAATCATTTTACTATGAAAATGCATTGGAAAATCACTTTACTATGAAAATGCATTGGAAAATCAGTTTACCATGAAAATGCATTGGAAAATCACTTTACTATGAAAATGCATTGGAAAATCACTTTACTATGAAAATGCATTGGAAATTTATTTTACTATGAAAATGCATTAGAAAATCGTTTTTACTATGAAAATATATTAGAAAATCATTTTTACTATGAAAATGCACTGGAAAATCATTTTACTATGAAAATGCATTAGAAAATCGTTTTTACTATGAAAATATATTCGAAAATCATTTTTACTATGAAAATGCACTGGAAAATCATTTTACTATGAAAATGCATCGGAAAATCATTTTACTATGAAAATGCATCGGAAAATCATTTTTACTATGAAAATGCACTGGAAAATCATTTTACTATGAAAATGCATTGAAAAATCACTTAGAGAAAGCTTAGAAGTGTGTTTTCAAAGTTCCGTGTTGGCTCCCGATTACAACAAGAAGGTTGCTGAGTTCAAAAAGAAGGTTCCCGAGTTCGAGACGGCCCCCGTGTCCGACATGCGATACCTGAAGAAGGTCGAAGGGCACATAGCCCGAAACGTTGTATAGATAACAATAAAGATGGGACAATAGTCTAAATAATCCAAAGAATCGAACTTATCAAGACTCATCTTTCTCAACACTCAACACCCATATTTCTTGCTTTTGCTTTCTTCATTCACCGGCGTTCCTATTTGTCGTCTTCGAGTCTCGTGTTTTTATGAGGATTTTAAAAAAAATGTCCGTTTTTATTTTATTTTTTTTTTTTATTTTATCGGTGAATGAAGAAAGCAAAAGCAAGAACGAATAACATATCACGTACACACGAGGAACGGGTTAAAAAACTGTCCAATTTTTTCAAAAAGTCAACGTCTCTGATGACGGATAAACATCCATTGGTAAGACGAACTTTGTATTATTGACTTGAAACAAAAGCTAAGTATATAAATTTTTCTGTTGACGGTTTTTATTTATTTATTTATTTTTTTATTTTGAATTTTGACATGGCAACATACTTGAAACATTTGACCGGATGACAGACAATATTAGGAACATTTATTCTCAACAAATATTTTAAAAAAAGAAGAGAGAAATAAGAAATTACAGTTATTCGCCCATTTCATTCATAAAGGAGGAGAAGAAGAAAGAGAAAAAAAAAGGAGAGGAAAAGGAAATAAGAAGAGAAATTATAACCACACAAATAAAAACATAAGCACGTCCATTTCTGAAAATAAACTCTGATGATGAAGTTTATGCTTCGAAATCGATAAGACAAAAATAACATCTTTTTGTTTTTATTTTTCATACGCATTGTATTGGCCTTCAAAATACTAATATATTATAACATACTTAACAATGCTTCAAGCAAATTACCAATTGCTTTTATATATATATCTATATCTATATATATATATATATATATATATATATATTTTAAGAATAGAAGCGTTCCTCTACTAAAGTTAAGTCCCATTCCAACGGGCATGTTTATAACGCCTAAGATTAATCGTAAACTCGATTAATTTAAAGTAACCCTGAAGAATCAATCGATGAAACTCGAGTAGGTTACTCCTTTCCATTCTTAAAATAAATTTATGCTCTACATTGTATTGAGCACTTTGTATTTGTTTTTTCTCAACCTTAACCTCTGGATATTGTGCGCTTCCAACGATCGTACTCATACCCACCGGTAAGTTAATACTTATACATATACAAATATATATATATATATATATATATATATATATATATATATTTTAGGAGAATATGTGCTTAATTGGAGTCGTACCTAATTTTCAAAATTAGGTACGACTCCAATTAAGCACATATTCTCCTAAAAATTGTCGGCAAAAAAGCCATTCCAAACATACCGTGTTTACAACTTATCATATATATATATATATATATATATATATATATATGTGTGTGTGTGTGTGTGTGTGTGTGTGTGTCGTGGCGCATGTACATACGTATGTTTCCATTTCGTTCTTTCCTCCTTTGGCTCAAAAGAGGAACATTCGTTGCAGGACTGGCAAATGCATTCTACTTATCCTACGGCATTGTTTCTCCCGTTCATTCTTACTTTTTAAAGACTCGACCAGATGAATCTCCTAGAACTACTTTGCCATTTACGAAAACCTTATAGGTACAAACAAGTGTTTTAGAGTATCTTTGGCGGTCGGGCCGGGGACCGGGGTAGAGTGTTGTACATAAATGGCTGACGGCGAGAGAACCCAAATGAAAACCACTTGATTACGCTGCTTATTTTTCGCCTACCATATTTGCCCCGGGACAGAGTGAATAAATATGGCGAACACGGAAGATTAATTATTTCCTACCGGTTTGTTTTGCCATGATGGAAACGGAGGAAAAGCCGTAACTCATTATTTTGACTTTTTGATTCTTTCCTTCTTTCTTTCTTTCTTTCTTTCTTTCTTTTCACTTTTGCTTCCATTCTTTCTTTCTTTCTTTCTTTCTTTTCACTTTTTCTTGCATTCTTTCTTTCTTTCTTTCTTTCTTTTTCACTTTTTGTTTGTTTGTTTGTTTGTTTGTTTCTTTCTTTCTTTCTTTCTTTTCACTTTTTCTTGCATTCTTTCTTTCTTTCTTTCTTTCTTTCTTTCTTTCTTTCTTTCTTTCTTTTCACTTTTTCTTCCATTCTTTCTTTCTTTCTTTCTTTCTTTTCACTTTTTCTTCCATTCTTTCTTTCTTTCTTTCTTTCTTTCTTACAAACTTCCGTTATCGTTTTGCATGGTAATGATGGATAATTGTTAGTATAAGTTGGGTACTCTTGCCCTATCTATCTATCTATCTATCTATCTATCTATCCGAATCTGTTAATATCTATCTATCTATCTATCTATCTATCCGAATCTGTTCATATATATCTATCTATCTATCTATCTATCTATCTATCCTAATCTGTTCATATCTATCTATCTATCTATCTATCTATCTATCTATCTATCTGAATCTGTTCATATCTATCTATCTATCTATCTATCTATCTAATCTGCTCATTATCTATCTATCTATCTATCTATCTATCTATCTATCTGAATCTGTTCATATCTATATGTCTATCAATCTGTCTATATATCCTAATCTGGTCATATCTATCTATCTATCTATCTATCTATCTATCCGAATCTGTTCATATCTATCTATCTATCAATCTATCTATCGATCTATCTTAATCTGCTCATATCTATCTGTCAATCAATCTATCTATCTATCCTAATCTACTCATATCTATCTATCTATCTATCAATCTATCTATCTATCTATCTTAATCTGCTCATATCTATCTGTCTATCAATCAATCTATATATCCTAATCTGCTCATATCTATCAATCTATCTATCCTAATCTGCTCAAATCTATCTATCTATCTATCTATCTATCTATCTAATTCCTAATCTGTTCATATCTATCTATCTATCTATCTATCTATCAGATCTATCTATCTATCTATCTATCCCAATCTGCTCATATCTATCTATCTATCTATCTATCAATAAATAAATCTATCTATCTATCTATCTATCTATCTATCTATCTATCCTAATCTGCTCATATCTATCTATCTATCTATCTATCCTATGCTGCTCATATCTATCTATCTATCTATCTATCTATCTACCTATTTTCCCTTTTATTCTTTTTCAATCAATCTACCCTAACCTGCTCATATAAATTCATTTCTATCAATCTATTGCTATCAATCACTCTACCTGCATTAGAGCGAAGTGAAACGCAAACCACCCCGTCCAGTATTCGAAATACTGATAATTACATGCGGTCTAACAAACGCCCGTTCTTCCGGTAGATAATAAGTTTCAGTCTCGCCGTCACTACCCCCCCCCCCACAAAGTACCTGCTACACTTCTGTGTAGACACTTCGGTACATGCGTATAGATAAATAAATAAACTGTTGCACATGTACACAAACAAACGCACATATATAATCGCTGAAAAAACTATATATAATATATATATATAATATATATATATATATATATATATATACCAACGCCTCATTCATATATGTTTTAAAGTCTGCCTACATCTGAAGAACTTCCTGTTAGGGACAGGACATCGCGAGTGGTTTTGGGGATTTGCTGGCTAAGCACTTCATTACTGCACTATAGACGTGTCTAATGCAAGTATATATATTTGTGCCCGTTTGTATATATATATATATATATATATATATTATATATATATATATATACATATATATACATTATAAATATATATATATATATATATACATATATGTATATACATATATATATATATATATATATATACATATATATAATATATATATATACATATATATATACATACATATACATATACATATATATATATATATATATATACATATATATATATATATATTATATATATATATATATATATATGAAGACATAATGATACATAATATGATGGTAATTATTTTGAAAGACGCTGTAAATATATATGTTTACAATACATGCACATGTACACACACACACACACATACACACACACATATATATACAGAGAGAGAGAGAGAGAGAGAGAGAGAGAGAGAGAGAGAGAGAGAGAGAGAGAGAGATAGATAGAGAAGAGAGATAGAGAGAGAGAGAGAGAGAGATAGAGAGAGATGCAATTATATATGTGTGTGTGTGTGTGTATGTGGTATGTGCATTTGCGTGTATATATATTTATATATACACATACGTATACACTCCCTCACACACACACACACACACACACACACACACATATATATATATATATATGCTCATGTCACTCGTGCTGACCAATCTGGTTTGTTTAATTTCCCTATCATCAACACTGTTAGTTTTGGGCATAATTTGATTCATTTTAATGCAATTAATTCTTGGAATACTGTTCAGTCGTTATTTTTTTGATAAAGAAAAGATGAAGCTTGTTTCAGTTAATTATTTTGTCCTTAAAACACTTTTGAAAAATCATTTTCTTATAAACAACAGATTTGCATTTAGATTCTCACACGGCTAATTTGTCTCATGATATATATGTATATGTTTACGTTGTGTGTTTCATGTATTGTTTCCTGTGAGCGTCCAAGGGTGGTCATGTCCATGGGATTAGCTTCACGCTATTAGGCATGGACTCCCTTCAATAGTAGTTTAAACCAATAAAGTTTTTCTTTTACTTATATTTTTTAAATAATTTGTACTACTATTGATTAATAAATTTCTTATTTCTTTCTTTATTTCTATATATATGCGTGTGTGCGTGTGTGTGGTGTGTGTGTGTGTGTGTGTGTTGAACCAGCTCACAATAGTCGAGCTGTTAGTAGTCAAAAATATTACATCAGCCAAATGGTCTTCACCGACTCCATCTTTATCGTTCATATAATTTTTGACCGGAATATATTTACTTACGATGATATCAATTTTCAATCATTTATTAGGAGGTATATGTAATAGGCTCCGTTGGCCCCTGCGGGGTGCTAATTAACAAAACGTAAAGATTTGTTTGAATCCCGAGAACCGCATCACCTACTCACTAGAAAGCGCTCAACGCGTAACGGTTATCCTTGTAGTAAATGATCACGGCAACACGCGTTGTCTACGCTAACCTGACTAATGAGGC
>CM042160.1:96085549-96088049 GCA_023376005.1 Doryteuthis pealeii | reverse complement strand
TCGAACTAGGAACCTTGTCGTTTCTAGATGAACGCTCTACCGACTGAGCTAACCCGGCCCTATATAAGTCATCCACATACACGTGTTTCGAGGTATCACCTCTCATCAGTGCGGTTATACCTTAACAGCTACCCCTGACCGGGTTTGAGCCCCGAATGAACTTTCGTTCGCCAAGCCTCTTACCCGTGCGGCCAGAGGCAGCTGTTGAAAGGAAAAAAAAGCAAAGAAAATGTTGAATAGATAAAATAGATTTAGTATGAATTACTAACACGTGTTTCGCCCAGGAGTTTGTTCATGTACACATATATTCTATTTAGTATTATTTTAGAAATAAAATACAATAATAATAGAAAATTATTAAATCTTTAAGCATACAAAGAATAACGGCCTTTATCAAAGTTAAATATTTGATATGTTGAAAGCCGTTATTCTGATGAAGGCCGATATTCTTTGTATGCTTAAAGATTTTATAATTTTCTATTATTATTATACCCAACATTAAAGAACACCAAGGAACAACCAAAGGATCATACCCAACATTAAGGAACACCAAGGAACAACCAAAGGATCATACCCAACACTAAGGAACACCAAGGAACAACCAAAGGATCATACCCAACATTAAGGAACACCAAGGAAACAACCAAAGGATCATACCCAACATTAAGGAACACCAAGGAACAACCAAAGATTAACACAAGGACAGTGTTGCTTGAAGCCTAAGAATGGTCCCCAAAATCGTAACGACATACCTAAAAATAGCCATTTTAAATACATAATAGTCCACTAGAAATAGCGTTCGGCTAGAAACCACAAGGTTCCTAGTTCGATACCGGTCCTCGCCAACTCAGCGTATGAGTAGCACAGGGATCTGTGCGGTAAAGTAAGGAGCTAATGGTAGGTGTGGCGCTCCACCTCAATGCTAAAAAACAATCTCCTTGGTCTAGCGCTATTGAAAAGGGGATAGACTCCCTCGCTGACTGGCTGATACCGACTTTAGGCCGCCCCGTCGACTTTACTTTACTTTTATTTTTGGTTTAGATGAAAATTGATAATAAAAATCAATTTCATAAGATTATTAAATAGTAATTAATGTAGGGGGAGTGACCTATTGTTGGTATTGGCCGGACCGTGATTTTCTATCCGCTTTTCAATAGCGCTAGATCAGGGAGACTGATTTTGCGTTTGAGGTGGAGGGTTACACTTACCATCAGCTCTCCACTTTACCACACAGATCCTAGCATTGATACACATGCACTGAGTTGGCGAGCCCAAAGAATTAATAGAGGTGAACTCATTTATGGTCGATAAATTTAATCACTAAATCAGATATATTATGGGATGGTGTTTCATCGCTTGCTTACGGGATTGAATACGGAACTTGTGGGATTTTTTTTTTACGTTGGAAAACCCACACGTAGGTGGGAACGTCAACAAGACTGACCCACCTTCTTCAGAACTTCCTTTTTTGGGACTGTTCAAGCCACAAGAATTTAACCAGATCCAAACCTTTCAGTGAAATGAGGTCATGCAGCCTGATGGAATCGAACTCCGAAATAATAATTTGAATGAGTTGATCTTTTAAAAGCGCAAACAGAGATAAAGAACATTATATATATTTACGAACCCCTCCACACGAGCAGGTTGTGACACAAGGTCATTTTTAAGCGGAGTTTAACAGGTTTGAATTAAGAGTTTTCCTTCTCCTATGCATATATATAATATGCGTGTATGTGTGTGTATGAGAAAGAGAGAGAGAGACAGACAGACAGACAGACAGACAGACAGCGAAAGAAGGTAGATAAAGTGTGTGTACGTGTGTGCATATGTGTGCATGTGTATTTTGGTGTATATATATTTACCAACACCTTCGCACGAGCAGGATGTGACACAAGGTCAATTTCTTAAGCGGAGTTTAACAGGTTTGAATTAAGAGTTTTCCTTCTCCTAGACGAGTAACCTAGTCATGGTTAAAGAGCCCAGTCTGTCCTGCTATTTACCCATAGCCGGAAGGAGAATTGGATTCATACCTTTCCCAAGGGTATTAGCGCTATGTGAAATATAAACAGCTTCGTCCAGGAATTGAACTCTGGTCGACAAGTCCATTTCCTACAACTCTAACCATTAGACCACGCGCCCCTAAAGAACATTTTTAAGATCGCAATTACGGCGTATCCATCGAGGATTAAATTTGTTGTTCAGCAGTATTGGATCTGCGGACTAGTTTTCTACCAACTGCATCATGATAAGACACACCCGTATGAATGTATATATTAATGTTGATGGCCACGTTTATATAATATATATATATATATATATATATATATATATATAAACGTACCCGTATGAATGTATATATTAATGTTGATGGCCACGTTTATATATATAATTATATATATATATATATATAAACGTGGCCATCAACATTAATATATACATTCATACGGGTGTGTCCCTATATATGCTCCCTATAGGTGTGTCCCTATATATGCTCCCTATA
>CM042160.1:96070549-96080549 GCA_023376005.1 Doryteuthis pealeii | reverse complement strand
AATGTTTTCAGCTCATTATGATGTTATATTAGGGAAATTCAATGCTGTACGTCATATTATTTGAACTCGGTCAGTAATATTCTTTTTTCCTTTCTTTTTAGGGAAAATGTTTTTTTTTAGATATGTATTCATTGATGATAAAGAAATCAATGATAGCAATATAGAATGTTTTCCGCTCATTATGATGAAATTCAAATTCAATGGGAAATTCAATGCTGTATGTCTTATTATTTGAACTCGGTCAGTAATATTCTTTTTTCCTTTCTTTTTAGGTAAAATGTTTTTTTTTTTTTTAGATATACATTTATTTCATAAAGAAATCAATGATAGCAATATAGAACATTTTTAGCTCATTATGATGTTATATTAGGGAAATTCAATGCTGTATGTCTTACTATTTGAACTCGGTCAGTAATATTCTTTTTTCCTTTCTTTTTAGGGAAAATGTTTTTTTTTTTTTAGATATATATTTATTTCATAAAGAAATCAATGATAGCAATATAGAACATTTTTAGCTCATTATGATGTTATATTAGGGAAATTCAATGCTGTACGTCTTATTATTTGAACTCGGTCAGTAATATTCTTTTTTCCTTTCTTTTTAGGGAAAATGTTTTTTTTAGATATGTATTCATTGGCTTTTAATTGATGATAAAGAAATCAATGATAGCAATATAGAATGTTTTTAGCTCATTATGATGTTATATTAGGGAAATTCAATGCTGTATGTCTTATTCCCTAATTTGATTAGAATAGCCTTTTATCTTGTAAATCTTGTTAGGAAGTAATATATGTCGTGTATTTATATTTATATAGTAATAATTTTATTAGCAATATATTAACAATGTGTTAGCATCATTGGGGATAATGTTGTATAGTACTGATTAAGTTAATGTCTATATTCTATGGTACAATTTTATTTCCCTCAAAAAGGAGAGAATATCCTCCATGTTGACATTTTCAAATTGATCTTTCATATTGTTTGCATTAAAATAACGGTTTCTGATGTGAGAAAAAACATGCATTCCCTGAATAAGTGTTTAACAGTCAAAGGTGTTTGACATGTTTCACATAGTGATTGTGTTCTTGTTTGAGTATATAAGAGTGCTTTAGTCTTGTATGACGAATGCGTAATCGGGACACAATGACTTGTTCTTTTGTAGACTTTCTTAAAGTTGGTCTCCAGCCTCCCAAAGTGGGTTTGATTAGGAAGAGTTTATTGTGGATGTTGTTATTCCAACATTGTTGCCATTTTGTATGAAGGAATCTATTAATTTTAGGTTTAAATCAGTATATGGAATCTTGGACTTGTCGGGATCAAATCTAGTACTTTTGGTATCGCGTGGTCCTGAAATTAAAGACAAAAAAACTGAAAGTCAACTTACGCATCTGTCTCTGTTCTGGCAAAGATTCTCCCAGATCTCAAAATTGTAATAAAGCAGACGACATTTCCGCCAGCACTGAAAGCAAAAAAAAAAAAAATTTAGAATTTTTATATAGTTGCACATGTCAAGCTTACCGTCATTATTTGTGTATATATATTTACAAACCCTCTGCACGAGCAGGATGTGACACAAGGTCAATTACTTAAGTGGAGTTTAACAGGTTTGAATTCAGAGTTTTCCTTCTCCTAAACTGGTTATCTAGTCATGGTTAAAGAGTCCAGTATGCCCTGCTATTTGCCCATAGCCGGAAGGAGAATTGGATTCATACCTTTCCCAAAGGTATGAGCGCAATGTGAAATGCTAATACCTTCGTCCAGGAATTGAACTCGGGTCGACGAGTCCATTTCCTACGACTCTAACCATTAGACCACGCGCCTCATTATTTGCGTATGACGCATTATTTTCCAGTTTTCTTTCAGATTAAAAGTAAAAGTAAAAGTAAAATCGTTGGAGTGGACTAATGTCGGTATCAGCCAGACAGCGAGGGAGTCTATCCACTTTTCACTAACTCTAGACCAAGGACATTGTTTTGGCAATTGAGTTGGAGTGCGCCACCTACCATCAGCTCCTCACTTTACAGCACAGCTCCATGTGCTACTCATACGCTGAGTTGGCGAGGGTCGGTATCGAGCCCGGAACCTTGTGGTTCCAAGTCAATTAATAATAATAATAATAATAATAATAATAATAGTTGGGCACTAGGAACGGTCCCAACAAGCTTGAAAAAAAGACTGGAGGAACTGGAAATCAGAGGAAGAATTGAGACTATTAAAAAAACAGCATTGCTGAAATAAACTAAAATACTCAGAAGAGTCCTGGAGACCTGAGGAGACTTGAGTCACTCACCTCCAGTGAACCACCAGCTACGGCAAGTGTGAAAAACTAATAATAATAATAATAATAATAATAATAATAATAATAAGCTTAATAACTTACAGATTTATTATTTATTTCTTTATTTTTTCTTTTTCTTTTTTCGGGTGGGCGGGGGTTAAAAGCGTTTGTGTTTGAAAATTATTTTTAGAAGTTTGAAACAATCTGATATTCAAAAGATCTAAAAGTCTTTTGTTATATTTTTCTTTAGTAATCGTCTGCATTCGCTTTCCAAAAGAAAAAAAAAAGGAAATAAAAAAAAATAAAAATAAAAATAAAAATAAAAATTAATAAATAAAAAATAGAAATAAATAAATAAATGAATAAATAAAATAAAAAAAATAAAATAAAAATAAAGATAAAAAAAAAAGTAGTTCTGAGCTGTCAAACTATGATTGGCTCATCCTTTGTAAGGAGAAAGCGACCGCCATTGTGCCCGATTGAACGATACGTCAGTTGGATATTTTTATGAATCAAGCCGTGCACTGATCCAACTCGGATTTACTTAAATAACCTGACGACTTATGAAACAGGATCTCGTAATTCTCGGCCTTCCTTTATCGACTGTGAATTACAGGATGTTACATTTTGATTGTGTGGCGATCTGCTTGACACACGAACACGAACGACGACGACGACGACGACACATGTTTCGTTCCCCGGAGAAAAGAATAAAAACTTCAACGCTGCAATATTTTTTCCGTCACTCTATATGTATGACTAAAATAACGATTACACACACACACACACACACACACAGAGAGAAGAGAGAGAGAGAGAGAGAGAGAGAGAGAGAGAGAGAGAGAGAGAGAGACACACACACACACATATATATATGTATATATGTAAAAATGGAAAAGGAATTGAATCCGACACTATGAGGAAAAATGAGTAAAGAAAAGAAAAGTAAATGGATAAAATGAATTTAATCGATATCACATTAATCGATATCACTTACACATGTGTTTCGGTCAGTTTATGTGTGTGAAAATATTTCGCACACATACAAGAATCGACCTTCATCAGAGTGAACATTTATTTTTCAAAAAATAAACTGACCGAAACACATGTGTAAGTGATATCGATTAATGTGATATCGATTAAATTCATTTTATCCATTTACTTTTCTTTTCTTTACTCATTTTTCCTCATATGTATATATATATATGTATATATATATGAGGTAAGGAAAAAGGAAAAGTGGACAGAAAATAATAACTCAAACAAGTAGATGTAGGAGAGATATATTTCCTTCCGCTTTAAGCGGGAACTTCATCAATCTGTTTATTCAAAACATGGTACATACATTTGTATTTATAGAAGAGAAAGTGAGTTTGGTGATGAATTTAGTGGAAGGGAAAGATTTGTGAAGATTTAGTTGGTCAGAGGATATCTATCATGGAAAGTGGAGGGGGAAAGATCAGAGGATTGTAGTTTGTTCGGGGAGATAAGATGAGTAGGTCGCTAGGTGCTTGTTAGGAAAGGGGGTGTGGTAGGAAGAAGTGGGTTAAAATTCTTGGTTGGTCAGGGGAGAGTTTTTTGATTTATTGTATGGAGGGTGGGGGATAGTAATGGAAAAAGATGTAGAGGATGGTGGCAACAAAATTAGGCCATCTTTCCCTGTCGGATTTACTTCAACCCTCCTATCTTCATATATATATATATATAATATATATATATATATATATATATATATATATATGCTAAGCGTTCTATTGGACGTCCTCTCTTACGCTACAAGACAAATTGAAGGACAATTTGAAACGCCTCGATATTGACCTGAGTGCTTGGGAAGATCTAGCATCGGATCGGAAGGAATGGAGTAAGACCTGTTTCGCTAAACTAAAGAGCTTTGAACAAAATAGACTGAAGCATAGAGATGAAACTCGAGTAGGTTTCTGTTGTATCTATTTCTTCAATGAATTTGCTCTACTTTGTATTGAGCACTTTGTATTTGTTTTATCGCGAACTTAACCCCTGGATCCTGTGCACCTCCAACGATCGTGCCCATATTCACCGGTAAGCCACCCTATATATATAATATATATATATATATATATATATATATATAATATAAAGATTTTGAAGGCAATTTACAATGCAATATGTGTTGAATTTATTTAACTTTTGTTTTTTTTTCAAAACTAAATATTTTCGGAAGTAAAATGCCATCTTCAGAGTTATTGAAAGTACTAGGTGATTTTTTTATAGTACTTATCCCACAGCGATATTGTAATCATCTGTTGTTTAAGAATTGAGGAACGCCGTATATTTGAAAAATTTTTTCCGTGATGTTAAATCGGCTAATTCCGTGATGTTAAACCGGCTCGGCTGCTCCCGCGCGTGGAAATTGTTCGAAATTCTTTTAATTTTTATTATAAATATAGCCTTGCTCGGCATATTGAAATAAAGTTTGTTTCTTTATAGTATCTTTGAAGCATTGTGTGTATGTGTACTATAAAGATTTTGAAGGCAATTTACAATGCAATATGTGTTGAATTTATTTAACTTTTTTTTTTTTTTTCAAAACTAAATATTTTCGGAAGTAATATATATGTATATATATATATCCTTCATAGGTTTCTCTTGATGAAGACCTCTCTATTAAAACATATATACGAATGTGAGATCGGTGTATATGTACAAGGATTGCGATATTATCTTGTATACCGTTTCCCGTATGGGCGTTAAATTCGGGGAGTTGTTTTTTTTCAGTTGTAGACAACTTGTCAAAACAAGGTGCGCTATTAGGGAATGAAATGGACCCTACTAATTACTCCTGACATGGGAGAAATAACAATCTCTATAATTGGTTGGAGGTACACGTGACCACGATAAGGCGCGCGTCGCCATCTTTTCTTTTTCTTTTCTTTTTTTCTTTTTTTTTTAAAAAACCTCTTTATCTTGTTTTCCAACCCCATGTTGACCCGAACATCAGATTCCAGCAACGTTTCTTTTCCACGGACCAATCTTTAAAAAAAAAAAAAAAAAAAAAAACCGTATCACGTCTTATTTCCTGAGTTCTTCTAACTGTTATCTTTATCTTAGTTGTTGTTATCGGAACGTTATCGCCGCCGCTTTCTCCGACCTTCTTCAGGTGTTTACCTCATGTTTGGTGATATTTTTCTTGCCTTTTTATAAATGCTTATAATGACAAATAGGTGCCGGGTTAGCTCAGTCGGTAGAGCGTTCGGCTAGAAACCCCTAGGTTCCTAGTTCGATACCGGTCCTCGCCAACTCAGTATGAGTAGCACAGGGATCTTTGCGGTAAAGTAAGGAACTGATGGTAGGTGTGGCGCTCCACCTCAAACGCCAAAACAATCTCCTTGGTCTAGCGCTATTGAAAAGGGGATAGACTCTCTTGCTGATTGGCTGATAACCGACTTTAGGCCGCCCCGACGACTTTACTTTTTACTTTTGTAATGACAAATGATACCGATTCGTTGGTTGGTTGGTTGGTTGGATTTGACGACATATCAACCCATTGCGTCATATTGTGCTGAAGACGTCTTATTTTATTGATTCTTGATGGTGTTACAATTTATGTGGTAGCATAAATTGTTGACAGACCCTGTAGCGAGAATTGAAGGGGCCAGTGGAAAATTACCAGGACTGTTGGTAACCTTGACCCCTAGAAGCGTGAATCTCGCGCGTCTCCTGGTTAATTAGTTTAGAGAATCAGTTTCAACCTGACATTGAAACAGAGCCGACGTGCTACTGCGAGGTTGACCCTCATCCGCGCGGCGAATAAGAATGGGTTAAATAAAAGCTTGATCAAGAAATACAAGTCTTGCGGTTCATTCACTTAATTACAATGACTAAAGAAGAACCCAACTAGACGACAAGATGACGGCCAGACAAGATAGCGAGAAGCAAATAAGATTTCTCAACAAACTTAATCTCTCTCTGTCTCTGTCTCTGTCTCTCTCTGTCTCTCTCTCTCTCTATCACCCGAATATCAAATAAATATATGAATAAATATAAGTAAATAAATTATATTTATTTCGTCTTTCCGTTTACATTGTTGCTTTGATAAAGACCTCTTCATATGGTCGAAACAGATTTCTGTCAGCAAAACTTTTAACATCTTGTTTTTTCTACAAACTTTCTACACATGCTGTCGGATTCAATATCCATTTTACCTTTCATATATATATGTATATATATGCGTGTTAATTATATATATATATATATATATATATATATATATATATATATATATATATATATATACATATATATATATATATATATATATATATATATGTATATATATGTGTTGGTAGATCCTTGCGGAGAGAAAAAACCCAGCAGAGAGTTTGATTGTAAAATATACTACCAAACATCAACCAGGAAGAAAAAAATTTTGAAAAAAGAAAGGACCAAGATATTCGTATAATCTATTGGTACAGTATTTGGCCAAAAGAAAAAACAATTTATATGTATATATATGTATATAAGATATATATATATTCATATAACGCTAGGAGAAGCTAATATGTAAAAAGTGCTCGATACCTAAGTAGAGCTAAGTAATAAAGATAATCTAATGAGTCAGACGAACCTACTATTAGTTTCGCATAAAGCTCTTCAGGGCTAAAATCTGAGTCAGATTTAGCCCTGAAGAGCTTTATGCGAAACTAATAGTAGGTTCGTCTGACTCATTAGATTATCTTTATTATATATATATATATAATATATATATATATATATAAGGAAAACCGAGTGCCGTTGTCTTAATATCTTCGCTACCCTAACTTATATATGTATATATATAGATAGATGAGGGTATGAAAACACACAATGCTGTTAAAATCAAAAATATTTTATATCATTTTCATAGCTAATATTGAATAATATTGAATAATATTATTCAATATTAGCTATGAAAATGATATAAAATATTTTCATTTTAACAGCATTGTGTATTTTCATACTCTTTTATCTATACATATACCGTCGGATTCATATTCTTACTTTTAACTCGTATATATATATATATATATATATATATATATATATATATATATATATATAATATAAAAAAAAAATCGCGGTGAGAAACAAAAACAGCAAATAGTTTGATTGTAAAAATATACTACCAAACATCAACCCGGAAGAAAAACTTTTGGAAAAAAGAAAAGACCAAGATAATCGTACCAACAAAAAATAATCTATTAGTACAATATTTAGTCATCAGAAAAAAAACAATTTATATGCATATATATATATAAGATATATATATATTCATACAAACCCGCCAGGAGATTAAAGCTAATAAGTAAAAAGTGTTCAATACCTAAGTAGAGCAAATAATAAAGATAAATCTAATGAGTCAGACGAACCTACTAAAAGTTTCGCTTTATGCTCTTCAGGGCTAAGATCTTAGCCATGAAGAGCATTAAGCGAAACTTTAAGTAGGTTCGTCTGACTCATTAGATTTATCTTTATATATATATATATATATATATATATACTGAAAGGAAGAAGCGGCTAAAAGGACAAACAAATTTACAATCGGTAATGCAACCAAGTAATATATCAGTAAAAATTTACAGCGGCAAGGGGCCTCGCCCAGATTTCCCGCCCTTGTCTCAAACTTATGAATTAAGACCCGGATGTCAGCCGCGTGCCCGATTCTCCGATGACTGGGTCACGTGATATGTCAGACTTTGTAATTAATAAACCCGGACAGATTTCCAGCGTTCTGGAAATGCCATACATAAGTTTCTTGTAAAACTATCCATTTCCCTTCTTCCGGTTGTTTTGATGGGAGAGTCCCGGTTGTATAGTTGTTAACGTGCTAAACTGCGACAACGTAGTAAGCGAGTTCGAATTCCAGTCGCGCTGTTAGGTTCACTTTCGGCTAATATCCTGCTATAATGGTTTGAATAGTAGGAAATGGACTCATCGACCCAAGTTCAAATCCTAGACAAGGCTGTTTGCATTTCACATCGATTAATGAAGATTCACTTCCGGTTTTTGTCTGTAACAAAAACTTCGTCACTGCTTACGTCACTATACCCGAAATCGTCATAACATAGAATAAATACACTCAAAATTTGAGCATGCAACATTAGACGTCTTCATTGTTTTTTTAAAACAAGTTTTAATAAATACATCCCTAGTATCATATATTCTATATATATTTGTTTTGTTTTTAATAGATATTCAAAGTTAATAGAACTTAGTTTCGATTTCAAATTGTTTTATTTTTTTTTACTCTTTAGAAGGGGGAAAATATATGGGGCGAAATAGATCTTCGAATCAACAAGCTCCCTCCGAGGGGGAACCAAAAACAAGCGAGTTCTCCGTCTTCTCACAAGCCAGACCCTCTGTTGGTCAACACATTCTTCGTCTAGCAGCTCGAAATAATCTTTAGCAGTTCAAAATCACATTTCCTATTCAGTTTTGTTTCTGTTCGACTAAAATCAATTTCTTTACTGAAAAGCGCTTCGTCGTCGACTGCTTCTGCTGCTGCTGACTGCCCAGCGCTCGACTCACTTGTCATTTATGGACATATTTACCCAAACATCCGGACACATCAGTCGAACCTCGCGTCCGTCCAGTGCCCAAATCGCATTTGTTTTTGCATGCGGGAGGACGCGAGTTCGATCCCGGCAGGCAAGACAATGTATTGCTCTTTTTCCTTTCTCGTTCTCCGTCACAAAATTTGATGATTTCATGATTTATCGTTCAAACTCCGACTACCATGATACTACCAACCAAGGCGTAGATGGCCTCGGTCACGTGATATACAAGCCGTAAACGAGCACATACGGAAATGTGGCAAAACTTTTGACTACCCCTAGTAATTGTGATGGTGGTGGTGGCGGTGGCAGGGGTAAAGGTTTGTTTTTTCTTTAGACGGCAAAACGGTTTGATGTAGAGCTACTAAATTTGGTATGCTTACTTATTAGACCCTAGGGAAAGTTTTTATATACGTAAAAGCTTTTATTTTTTTGTTATTCATGCGGAAAGGGAATTTTTTATCGAAAGGTGTCTCAAACAATTAACAATAATCAACGGGAAGCCATTTTGTTGTATGACGTCAATCACACAAAATTTGAATATCCAGAGTTCAAAAGAAAAAAAAAAAAAAAAAAAAATATAAATAAATGATACGTCTCACAACATTTCTTCGTTGTCCTTCATTTTTTTGTTCGCTTTCTGTCTTTTTTTTTTCATTCAATATTCTTCTAACTTTCATTCTTTTCTTTCTTTTCTTTGCCTTGGTTTGTTTGTTTGTTTCCTAGTTGTCTTTTTTTTCCTTCTTTCAATTTTCCTTCCAATTTTTCCTTTTAATTTTTTTTTCTTCAAATTTTCCTTTTAATTTTTTTTCTTCAATTTTTCCGTTTAATTTTTTCAATTTCCTTTTTCAATTTTTCCTTCTAATTTTCTTTCTTCAAATTTTCCTTTTAATTTTCTTTCCTTCAATTTTCCTTTTAATTTTTTTCTTCAAATTTTTCTTCTAATTTACTTCCTTTCTTTCTTTCTTTCTTTCTAATTTTTATTTCTTTCTTTCTTTCTTTCTTTCTTTCTTTCTTTCTTTTATTTTTTCCTTTCTTTCTTTCTTTCTTTCTTTCTTTCTTTCTTTCTTCGTCTTGTCTGTTTGTTTTCTTCTTCTTTCTTATTTTTTTAATTTTCTTTCCTTCAATTTTTCCTTTTAATTTTCTTTCCCT
>CM042160.1:96054036-96070449 GCA_023376005.1 Doryteuthis pealeii | reverse complement strand
AATGAAGAGATAAACCTACTAAAAGTTTCGCTTAATGCTCTTCAGGGCTAAATCCGACTAAAGAGACTTGGAGCAAACGCATTAATATATAGTACCTACCACCGTGATTTAAATAAATTAGCATAAACTAAAACGACCAATAGAAAAACAAAAACAAAAAACAAAAACAAAGACAGGACACCATTAAATCTATTATTTTATTATATTTTATATATTTATTTAAATATTTAAAAAAAAAGTAAATTTGAATCTACTACTTCAGTTCTAATGTATACTCCAAATAACATTATTATCCCATATTACAAACAGGTACCCGGTCGTTATCGTTATCCCCTCAACGAATGGAAACCCAGCACGCCGACGGCAGTCCGCATCTCTTCCCGGGTGATGTTTGGTAGTATATTTGTACAATCAAACTATTGCTGGTTTTTTTTCACCACGAGGATTTACCAACAATTTTGGTATATCATATATATATTATATATATATATATATATATATATATATATAATATATATGTGTGTGTGTGTGTGTGTGTGTGTGCTGTGTGTGTGTGTACATGTGTGTGCGTGTGTGTACATGTGTGTGTGTGTGTTTTCCTCACATTTTGTAGGATGTTTCCTAATCTGCTATTTTCTTCATATATATATATATTATATATATATATATATATATGGGAAAATATGTGCTTAATTGAAGTCGTACCTAATTTTGAAAATTAATTAATTAATAATTAATTAATCTCTGTATGTACATTTCGGCCTATTAGGCCTCATCAGCAGAGCTACAGACAGGAAGACCGCTTTGTGTGTGATTCGAACCCTGACTGACAGGTGGGGACTGTAACCATTACACCCGCTGGCCTTTCCCAGATTTTTCGTTTTGTTTAGAAGTAGGTTATATTACACTTATGGTGACTTACTACACAACAGTATGAGAAGTAAACAAACAAACAATGAGTCTTGATATGGCTTTATTTATAATTAATAGATCGAAACATTGCAGCGTCGGCTAATAAACTTACCACTCAACTTATTTAAATCTGTGTTTTTTAAATTTTCTTGATATACTACATATATATATATATATGTGTGTGTGTGCGTGTGTGAGGAAAAAATTGAATGTAATGTTCTGTGTTCGTTATACATTTTCTTCCATAACTTTCATCACATTTGTAGTGTTTCCTAATTTGCTATTTTTCTTCATATATATATATATATATATATATATAATATATATATATATATATAGAGAGAGAGAGAGAGAGAGAGAGATACTAGTGATTTGATATACATTTTTTCAGTCTTATTTGTTCTTAAATGTTTTTACTTACATTTTGTCTCACTTACCAAAAAGTTTTTTTTTTTCTTTTAAATTAAATTCTACTGCATATTTCAACAACATCTTTTACTTAATTTCTTTGCTTACAATTTAACGTATATTTAAATTTTCATTTCCTTTTTAAATATATTTCTTACTTATATTTATCGTTTTAGTCGTTTATTCTTTTATTCTAGCTGCAATTTTACGAGTGACGATGACATAATTTAGCCGGAAAAATTTCGAAAACTTCCTACGATTTATTTGATAACATTTTGAATCACGAGTTACACATTTATCTTATATGTCGATTGACACAACTAAAGATTCACACTTATTTTGATCTCGCATAATCTTAGCGATCATTCCACGTGTTGTATAGGGCTCGACTAAGGCCACAAAATCGTACATGTTACATACTGTTGCTGGGTCGTAGGTGTTAGTAATGGAGTATAAGGATTCACACGTAGACATATGTAGTAGTAAGACTTTTAACGTTTATTTAATTCCCTCGTGGCGAGTGGGCGGGTGACGGCATGGATCATGGGCACTACCACTGCTGGTGTGGTGGAAGGTGGTGGGCGAGCCTCACTGCTCGCAGCAGCGCCCGACCGTATCGACGGTCAGACACCTTGTGCTTCCTTCGCCGTCTCTCTGGGGTCTGTCTTCGGGTCTGTCTTGGGCTACCTGATGACCTGCTTAAATACTGACGACCGCCCACACATTCTTTTGTTCCTTGACCGGAAGTCCTTTCTCTTTGTTCAAATTAGCGTTTGTCCAGATGAAGTCTTTTGTTGCTCTCAAACGCCTACACGTTTTCTTTGTTCGCTACCACCAGGACAAAGTCCTTTGTTATCTTCCTCATCCCGCGCAAAACAAACAGTCAATCTGCAACACACGATTCCATTTTTGTGTATATTAAGATGTCTGCCTTTCCGGCCATGATCTCCAAATCCAAAATGGTGGCTGATTCGACCGCCATTCTTTTATGAATAGAAAGTTTTCTACCGTTACAGACATATTCAAAATCTCTGTTGGTGTGTCGCATCCTGCTGCACAGAAGATAGTAAATACACGTATATACATATTTATTTACCAATTTTTAACATTGGTTAAAATTGTTTAGAGATACGGGAATATAAGCTCACCTGACGATCAGGTGCCTGAAACTCCGTCGCCAATTATCTTAATTTAACTTGTTTCATTTTATAATTGAAATGTTATATTGCTCTGCTTTCTTCTGCATAGAGCACTATATTTCTTGAGATTTTTTACGGTATATTGTTGCATTATTTTATGCCAAAGACAATTTTGAAATTATGCTTTTCAGTTATGTATGATATAAAAATGTTTCTTCAATCATTTTAAAGTTGTAAACATTTCATATTTAGTATTATCTGCGTTATTCAGACTATTGTCCCCATCTTCATTGTTATTTGTACAACGTTTCGGCCGATATGCCCTCCGGCCTTCTTCAGGTATTTCTTGTCGGACTCGGGAACTTTCTTTTCGAACTCGGGAACTTTCTTGTCGTAATCGGGAATGATGTCTGCCTTTCCGGCCATAATCTCCAAATCCCAAATGGTGGCTGATTCGCCCGCCATTCTTTTATGAATAGAAATTTTTCTACCGTTTCAGACATTTTCAAAATCTCTGTTAGTGTGTCGCATCCTACTCCTGCAGAAGAGATAGTAAATACACGTATATACATATGTTGTACCGGCCGTTCCTACAGTGGAGAATATACACCGGTTCTCACTATAAATAGTGAGACACCGAGTGAAAAGGTTGTACTGTTACCGTTTAGCGGCAAGCTAGCCGTTCTTGTACCTTATTGTAAATACACTTGTCTCATTTTACCCTACCTCGACTTGACTTCTTTTTTTACTGTTGAACTAACATCACAACAAAATATATAATATATATATTTATTTACCAAGGACACCTCACTTTGTGTAATGGTTAACAAGCTAGATTTGCATACCATTGAAAGTGAGTTCGATTCTCATTGGGCGCCCAATATTTCTGGCATTGGGCCACAGCTAAGCTTATCTTAGTAAGTAAGTAAGTCGTCGGGGCAGCCTAATGTCGGTATCAGCCAATCAGCGAGGGAGTCTATCCCCTTTTCAATAGCGCTAGACCAAGGAGATTGTTTTTGCATCTGAGGTGGAGTGCCACACCTACCATCAGCTCCTTACTTTACCGCACAGATCCCTGTGCTACTCATACGCTGAGTTGGCGAGGGTGGGTATCGAACTAGGAACATTGTGGTTTCTAGCCGAACGCTCTACCGACTGAGCTAACCCGGCCCAAACTATATATTTACCAACATGCATGATTCGATACAAGATCAATTTCCTTAGCAGAGTTAACAGGTTTAAAGTAGAATTTCAATGCTATTTCTATGTATATTTTAATCTTTAACTATCTTCGACTATGAATCAAATCTTCATATTTTTTTTGCTCAAAAAGCAAGAACAAGTGATATTTAATGTATATATATATTTACTTTGTCGCCAATTCTTATATTTTCGTTGTTTCGTCCGGATATATATATATATATATATATATCCATATAGTATATCTTTTATTATATCTATGCTTCAGTTGTATTCGAGGCGTTTCAAATTGTCCTGTCCTTGGGAACGCTTAATAAAGACTTCTTTGGAAGCCTGTTCTCATTCATACGGACAACGTGACCAGCCCACCTAAGTTGAATCTTGGCTAGTAGGGTTTCAATGCCAGCAATATGTGCTGTTTTTTATATATATATATATATATATATATATATATACATATATATATGATGTGTGTGTGTGAGGGGGAGAAATAAGAGGAAATTAATCCGACAGTATGTGGAGAAAGGTAAACAAACACGTGATGTGGTAGAAAGTGGATGTTTATTGTAGGTACTTATGTCGGCGTTGTAACCTGTCGGTCTGTTAGACCTTCTTCTATTATATATTTATAAAAAAATATTTTTCTAACTCCTGTCATTTATAAAACTTCCATTAATTTCTTCATCCCATAATCAACCCTGATGAAGGTTTAAATAAACCGAAACGTTTAAGCGTCGATAGATAAATTCATCTTATTTTTGGAACACTTTGTTTTTCAAATTTCTTCATATATATATATATATATATATATATATATATATATATATATATACCAACCCTTCCGCACGAGCAGGATGCGACACAAGGTCAATTTCTTAAGCGGAGTTTCACAGGTTTGAATTCAGAGTTTTCCTTCTCCTAGACCGGTTGCCTAACCAAGGTTAAAGATCCCATTCTGCCCTGCTATTTACCCAGAGCTGGAGGGAGAGTAGAATTCATACCTTTCCCAAGGGTATTAGCGCTAAGTGAAATGCAATTACCACATCCAGGATTTGAACTCGGGGCGACGAGTCCATTTCCTATGACTTTAACCATTACACCACGCGCTTCCAATATATATATATATATACACACCGACTGTCCTTTATATATGTATAGATGTTGATTGACACAACTAAATATTCACACTGATTTTGATCTGTAATCTTAGCGATCTTCTACAATTTTTTTTGTGGCCATTATCTCAAAATCCAAAATGGCGTCTGGTGCACTCGCCATTCTTTTATGAATAGAAAGTTCTCTGTTTTTACTATTTTTTTTAGTTTTGATTTTGTTATATCCCGAGATGTTGATATACAAAATTGATAATAAAAAAAACCAGTGAATATGTTAACAATAACAATATTTGTTTTATTCAATCTTACTGACAGGAATACAGTCGGATGGTTTTGGGTACAGTTCAGCTATATGTAACATGCGTGTGATCCCACATGGGGCCACTGTTCCTATTTTGTCTCCCTCCTTATTAGAGAGTATCCGGTTTGAATCGTTAGGGGGAGATAACTCCCCTAACAGTTTTAAAGCTTCGTATACGGAAGCACTTGTAGTTTGAGAGACGAGTGAGGTTTGTCTAATGTGTTGATGAAAATCACAGATTCTTTTTTTTTTTGTGCAGCAATAAAAACTGCGGAAAATGGCGGATTTCTCAGAGAGTTGCAAATGATGAGAATCGCACATCTGAATGTGCCAAAGAAAAATTGGTAATGAGACTGGCAGGAGATGAGGGTAGAATTTGGAAACCAAAGATGGTTAGGGTAGGGGTGAGTGTGGCACATAGATATGAATATACTGGAATAGAAACATATGAATAGACTCAGACAGACGACGGACACACACACACACACACACACACACACACACACACACATATATATATATATATATATAGTGGAGGCGTTTGGTGTAATGGTTAGAGTCGTAGGAAATGGACTCGTTAACCCGAGTTCAAATCCTAGACGAAGCTATTTGAATTTGACAGAGTGATAATACCCTTAGGAAAGGTATGCATCCAACCATTCTTTGTCCATATCCTATGACTCTCCCCTGTCTCTGTCTCTGTCTGTCTCTCTTTCTTAATATATATATATTCATGCATATATATATATATATATATATATATATATATATATATATATATAATTTTCTGAAGCATTTTGCACTACCTCTTGGCGTAAAACATATATATATATATATATATATATATATATATATATATATATATACTATAATGTGGAATTGTCACTGTTTCAGCTTTTACTGGAACGGTGTGCCAAACGCAGTATTATTGGTAGAGTGCTCAATATAAAATAGAGCTGTTATATAATATAACAAATAAATATATAAAGGTTTTACATATCTATTTATTTGGTGAGAAAGGAACAGTCACAACCATTTTGGTTTCATGCGTCAACAATCATCAGGTGAACTTGTTTAAAATGCAAGGAAAATCGAAAAATTGCAAAAAAAATTACAGAAAATTCAATAGACATAGGATGTGTATGATTGAAGGAAATGTTATGCGTATGTATGTGGTGATGTTTTGAATGTATATGAGTGTTTATGACAGTATAAAGGTTATGTATATGTGTAACCGTCCTCACAACACACACACACACACACACACACACACACACACATATATATATATATATATATATAGATTTTGGATGTTTGTTTTTTAGAAGTATTGTTGGATAAAGTATATATTATATTTTTGCTTGAAGGCAATTACAATGCATGTATCGCATAAAATTCGATACTTTGTTTTATATAGAAAATGAACTTGACAAGTGTAATCCCGGCAAAGGATCGCTCGGTGTGTAGAACATCGTACAGACTGTTTCGACTTTATTAAGTCTCATCAGCGATGTATACCAAGGACTTCCCTCCTCGATTTCGATTTCTGTCGGAGGGAAGTCGTTAGTATACATCGCTGATGAGACTTAATAAAGTAGAAACAGTCTGTACGATGTTCTACACATCGAGCGATCCTTTGCCGGGATTACACTTGTCAAGTTCATTTTCTATATGAAAAAAGTATCGAATTTTATGCGATACATGCATTCTAATTGCCTTCAAGCAAAAATATAATATATATATATATATATATATATATATATATATATATATATATGTGTGTGTGTGTGTGTGTGTGTGTGTGTGTGTGTTGTTTGTTTGTAACTGTTCATGCATTTAGTTCCAGACTTGGTCTTCTCAATATTGTTCTGTTTTGGCTTATTTTCTTAGAATAACATTCCTTAACTCAAGTTACACAATTAAAATCTGCATTAGTAATCTTGGATGTAAGAACCAAAGAAATTTCTATGAGAAATTCCAAGTGATTAATGACCGGAAAAGATAGATAGATAGATAGATAGATAGATAAAAAAAAGGCAGAAAATAAAAACGAAATGAAAAAAGGAATATCATTTATTACATAAGAAATTTTAATCGATATCCAAGGAATTTTGTTAAAAGTATTCATTGGCAATGACGCGTGAAGAATGTTGGAGCAGATATGTCCAATTGCACACACACACACACACAGATATATATATATATATATATATATATATATATATATATATATATATATATATATATTATATAAGTAAGTAAAGTCGACGGGGCGGCCTAAAGTCGGTATTAGCCAGTCAGCTGACGGCCGCCAACTCAAGCGTAAACGCGACGCTCTCCTATATACAAGGGATGGAGCACTCCATGACGGCCTTTACATACAAAGCGATGTGTGTATTAAAAACAGTTAAAATCCCCTTCCCATTCTGTAAGTGATGACAGCCTAATGGTTAAGGTGTCGGACAGACACCCAACCGATCGGATTTCAATTTCGGCAGTAGCTTACAAAATGTCTATTCACACTGAAGAGACTTGATAAGTCGAAACACGTGTCTGTGGATGACCCTATATATATATATATATATATATATATATATATATATATATACCCGTTTTTATCCATTGAAGAAAGATGGTCTTAGAAAAAAAGCAACCTAACATTTGGGATTACCTCCCTATATATATATATATATATATATATATATATATATATATATATATCCTTTGGTGTGGGTACCAAGTTTCTTGGTACAAGGTGATTCTAGGCGGGTCCTAATTCTCTACCAGTAGTTTGTTGTAAAGTTCAGGTTCCGTATGAGAGCTCAATGTTTAATTATTGTAGACAGAGCAAAGTTATTTGGGAATAAAAGGCCTTAATTACCATGGGTATCGTGGTTATATAAATATAAATAAAATATATCAGTGGTCTGAAGAAGCTCGTGAGCATAGTATTTAAGGCCTTTTATTCCCAAATATATATATATATATATATATAATATATATATATATATATATGTGTGTGTGTGTGTGTGTGTGTGTGCCTGTGTGACCATATATATATATATATATATGCCCGTGTATTGCCATTTTAATTGGTGTAGAAAGAAGCCCTTAGAAGTGAGTCTATTCGTCGTCGACAGGCGTTTGAAATGTTTGTAAATATTTTACAACTGTTTTGAATAGAATTAATGCAACCAGTAAGTAAGGATTGTATCCCGGTTAAAACAACAACGGTCAACTTTTAAAATAACAAAAACAATATCCCTCCGATTTCGACATATAATCACCCTTCGTCTTCCCTACATAATACCAATAACGAGAAAAGGTAATTGAGACGGCACCTAATACCACATGACGCTGGGTTGAAAGAAAGTTTACATCTATGAGGGTAATCCCAAAAAGTAAGCTCTCCAGAGCGCGGCGTCCGCAGTGAAACTGTTCGTGCGGCTACTGGCAACACTTTTGTGTTTGTTGAGCATGAACCTGTGGCTGCGCCTACCCCTGTGTCAGTTTTATATCTATAATAATGAAAAAAAGTAAAGTCGTCGGGGCGGCCTAAAGTCGGTATCAGCCAAGCAGCGAGGGAGTCTATCCCCTTTTCAATAGCGCTAGTATCGAACTAGGAACCTTGTGGTTTCTAGCCGAACGCTCTACCCGAATAATAATAATAATAATAATAATAATAATAATCTTTTCGGCTAGTATAGGAAAGGCATGGGCCGCTATAAATAAATTATCGGCCATATGGAAATCCAATCTCACAGACACGTTAAAGAGACAGTTCTTCCAGGCCGTTGTCGTATCAGTGCTGCTGTATGGCTGCACCACCTGGACCCTAACGAAGCGACTAGAGAAAAAACTAGATGGGAGCTGCACAAGAATGCTGCGGGTGATCCTGAACAAGACGTGGAAACAGCACCCCACGAGAAAAAGTCAATCTCTGTATGTACATTTCGGCATATTATGCCTTATCAGCAGAGTTATAGACAGAGTTCAAAACAAACGAAAAATCTGGAAAAAAACAGCTAGTGTAATGGTTACAACCCCCGCCTGTCAGCCTGATAGTTAGGGTTCGAATCACACACAGAGCAGTCTTCTTGTCTATAACTGCTCATGATGCATAATAGGCCGAAATGTACATACAGAGATTGACTTTTTCTCGATTTTTTTAGCCTTACATTTGAACAGATATGCCCGCCTCATTCATTAATTATCAATTAATTTTCAAAATTAGGTATGACTTCAATTAAGCACATATTCTCCCAAATATATATGTATATATATATATACACAAAACTTATTGGTAAAGCCTTGCGGTAAGAAAAAACACGGCAAATAGTTTGATAGTAAAAATATACTACCAAGCCATCCTCAGGGCATAGTTAATATGTTATTGTGTAACTTCTGAATAATATCTAATATTGAATATAATTCATAAGTTCCAACATCACATATTAACAATGCCCTGATGATGGTTTAATACATAACACCGAAACGTTTTAACGTTGGATGATACTTCTAACTATAAAAAAAATCCTCTAAATACCTTATTTTTATATTCTATACGATTATTATTTTTCATATTCTATATATAATTATATTTCATATTCTATCTCTATATTAATACGCTTGTTCCTAAATCTTCCGTCCGTTAACATCCTGCTGAACCCTCTGGTTAAAAACGAGACCGTCCAAATTGTTCAAAATGCAATGCAAAAATGTAAATCCAGATTATCTTGTGTCGCTTAATCGCAGATTTCTTTTTTGTCCAATTTTATACCGTCAAATTTTTTAAATGGGCAATTCAATATGGTCTTGTGTAAAATTAAGTTTTTGTCACTTTTTTTTATCGGCAAATTAATCTAGATATTTTAAACGCCTCCATCCAGATTTTTATCGGCAATTCAATGTACATATTTTACAATTACCCTTTTAAGAAGTGTGCGTCTCTCTCTCTCTCTCTCTCTCTCGCTCGCTCTCTTTCTCTGTCTCTTTCTCTCTTTAGTAAACCTATAAAACGTTGTAATAATTAGATTATCATACTGTGGTATATCCACATGTCCCGCTAGTATTTAATTATTATAGCATGTGCAGCGTCCTAAGTATTATTGCTATGATATGCGTAAATAAATTCGTTTTATCCATTTTTTTTTCATTATGTGCCTTAACAAGAAGGATATTATACTGAAAATATTTGCTATACAAAATAATTTACATATTGAACTATTTAGCAATAGCTCTTAATTAAACATACCAAACGTTGTAATAATTAAATTATTATACTGTGGTATATCCACAGGTCCCGCTAGTATATAATAATTACCACACGTGAAGCGTCCTACGTATTATTTCTAAGGTATGCGTAAATAATTTTTGTTTAATTAAGTGCCTTAACAAGGGTTATTATAGTGGAAATATTTGCTATACAAAATAATTTACATACTGAACTATTTAACAATAAGCTCTTTAGTAAGCGTATTAAACGTTGTAATAATAAAATTATGATACTGTGTATATATATATATATATATATATGTGTGTGTGTGTGTGTGTGTGTGTGTGTGTGTGTGTGATTCGAACCCTGACTGTCAAGCTGACAGTCAGGGTTCGAATCACACACAAAGCAGTTTTCCTGTCTGTGGCTCTGCTGATGAGCCCTAATAGGCCGAAATGTACATACAGAGATTGATTTTTCTCGATATATATATATATATATATATATATATATATGGCTATTTTCAGCCGACAATATTTGGGAGAATATGTGCTTAATCGAAGTCGTACCTAATTTTTTTGAAAGTTAATTCATTAATAATTAATTAGGCGGGATTTAACTACTTAAATGTAAGGCTAAACAAATCGAGAAAAATCAATCTCTGTATGTACATTTCGGGCTATTAGGTCGCATCAGCAGAAATGTACATACAGAGATTGATTTTTTTCGATTTGTTTAGCCTTACATTTAAGTAGTTAAATCCCGCCTAATTAATTATTAATGAATTAACTTTCAAAAAAATTAGGTTTGACTTCAATTAAGCACATATTCTCCCATATATATATATATATAATATATATATATATATATATATATATATATATATATATATGCCATTCCGTTCCGAACTTGCAGATGTGTACACACACACTGTGGTGTGTACACACCGTTTATAACACAGACATTTATAAACTCCCCTCTCACAAATAGGCGCATTTTACACAAAAGCAGCCATGGAGGGCGATGTGTTTACGGGTGTGTGTGTAGGGAAGGTGAGGCAGCCCTCCAATTCGCGCATGTGGCTAACAGCTCCCTTTCTCCTAAATTGTAAAAGCCGTTCGGAAGAGCAGCTGAGAGAAGCGCCATCTGGTAGTGATTTTTCGCAACATGGGGCACGTGGCAAGGTGAGAATCTATGCTGTACGAGGTTCGCCGCTTTATTAGAAACAGCTCGTCACGTCGGCAACAACAAAAAAAAAAAAAAAAGAAAAAAAAAAGAAAAGAAAAAAAAAGAAAAAAAAAGTTCAACTCTTTTGGTCCATTAAAATATCCGACACCTGTTAACTCGGCTGCCCGACGAGTAATTGTTATGTAACACCGCTTATTAAACGATTGCGCCAGAACACTAGCCGAGGATACGAGGTGTAACTGGAGAGGTATAGCTCTGAAAAACGGACCATCGGTGCCAAGAGAATCAATTTGCAGCTCGCACCGGAAAGGAAGTATTTTTTTTTTTTATAAACATTCCAAGATTTTAAAAATAAAACCAATTTTTATGTGTGGATTTGAAGAGCTATATCAGAATCATGCAGCCAAATATGCGATCATCACACACACCACACACACACACACACACACACACACACACACACACACACACACACACACACATATACATATTTGGTGGGGGGAATATGTGTTTAATTGAAGTCGTACCTAATTTTTGAAAATTAATTAATTAATAATTAATGAATTAGGCGGGAATACCTATTCAAATGTAAGGCTAAACAAATCGAGAAAAATCAATCTCTGTATGTACATTTCAGCCTATTAAGCCTCATCAGCAGAGCTATAGATAGGGTTCGAATCACACAGAAAGCGGTTATTTTTTATAAACATTCCAAGATTTTAAAAATAAAACAAATTTTTATGTGTGGATTTGAAGAGCTATATCAGAATCTTGCAGCCAAATATGCGATCTTCATCACACACACACACACACACACACACACACACACACACACACATATATATATATATATATATATATATATATATATGCTAGGTGTGTCACAAAAGTATCGAGATTGAAGATATATCTACCAAGATAGAAATGAACAATTAATGGAACGTTAATTTTTTCAGAATATAAGGTGTGCCAAAAAGTGCAAAAAAATCTCGACACTTTGTTGACCCCCTTATATATACATATTTATATATATATATATATATATATATATATATATATATATATAGAGAGAGAGAGAGAGAGAGAGAGAGGGGGGGGGAATATATATATATATATATATATATATAACATATATATATATATATATATATATATATATATCCAATAGACAAATAAGTTGATTCCCGAATTCGAAGAGATGATTCACAAGTTCGAGGAAGGGGGTTCGCGAGTTCGAGAAGGTTCCCGAGTCCGACATTATTCCAGTGAAGATGAAGTGAAATCTGTAGTGAAGAAATGGCTCAAAGAACAGTCAACAGAATATTACTGGGCAGGGATAGATGCTTTCATTCAAAGGTAGAGCATTGCTATTAAGAGAAACAATGACTATTTGGAGGAGTAAAGATGTGATCCACAGATGACCAGCTTTATTTTGATGTACGGTACATGTTCATGTGTTGGTAATTATACCTGTCCTAAACAAAGTGGCATTACTTTTTGACATACCTATGTGGAGAAGTAGGGATGTGATCCACAGAGGACCAGCTTTATTTTGATGTATGATACATGTTCCTGTGTTGGTAATTATAAGTCGTCGGGGTGGCCTAAAGTCGGTATCAGCCAATCAGCGAGGGAGTCTATCCCCTTTTCACTAGCGCTAGACCAATGAGATTGTTTTTAGCGTCTGAGCTGGAGCGCCACACCTACCATCAGCTCCTAACTTTACCTCACAGATCCCTGTGCTACTCATACGCTGAGTTGGCGAGGGCCGGTATCGAACCAGGAACCTTGTGGTCTCTCGCCGAACGCTCCACCGACTGAGCTAATCCGGCCCTTTTTGATATAAACAATTTCCAAATTGAGCCAGTTGGCCCTGAAAATCAGCATTTAGATTTATGACATTTTTGTTTATGACCCGAACCTCTACTAGCGTTTGAGAAACTTATCTCACTCACCAAGAAGGACGAAACAGATGTCTCCCAGCGGTAATTACTGAGAGCCGAAACAGAGCTGGAATAAAAAGATGTGTGAAGATTGTGTTTATAAACTTTTTAGCGACCTTGGGAGCTGGTTTTTACCCCCCCCCCCCATCCGCCATAACATTGACCCACAGAGGGATCTATGCCATGACTTCCTTTACCCCAGTGCAGCCCTGACCCCCACAGAAAAAGAAAAGGGGGTAAAAGAAAAAAAAGGGAGAGTTTGTGATTCGTGACAACGAGTTTTGTTAAGTCTCAAGCCATGAAGTTTGTCTGCTATCGGCACCAGAATCTGGTTTAGTTGACAGCGACCTCTTTAGGGTACAAACAAAAACAAAAAAAAACAAAAAAAGAATTATTCAGACTATTTTTTTATTCTTTTATTTTTTCTTCTGTTTTGGTATCTTTTTTTTTTCTTTCAATTTTCATTCATTCTAAACTTTTTCTTTTAGTAAATCGTCCTTACATCTAGGTTTATATTTCTTTCTTTTCTTCTTCAGAAAGACAGATAGAAAGTGTGTGTAAGAGTGAGAGAGAGAGAGAGAGAGAGAGAGAAGAGAGAGAGAGAGAGAGAGAGAGGTAGAGGTAGAGAGAGAGAGGTAGAGAGGAGAGAGAGAGAGAGAGTGAGGGGGAGATAGATAAAGAGAGAGTGATTTAAAAGAGAAAGTGATAGATCAAAGCGATAGATAGATAGATAGATAGAAGAGAGAGGGGGTACAAGAGATGGATAGATAAATAAAAGAAAGAAAGAAAGAGAGAGAGAGAGATAAATAGAGATAGATAAAACAGAGAAACACACAGAACCACACAGAGAGAGAGAGAGAGAGAGAGAGAGAGAGAGAAGAGAGAGAGGAGAGAGAAGAGAGAAGATAAATAGATAAGAGAGAAACAGAGATAGATAGATAGATAAAAAGAAAAACAGAAACGAGCGAGAGAGAGAGAGAGAGAGAGAGAGAGAGAGAGAGAAAGAGAAGGAGAAGGAGAAAGAGAGAATAGAAAGAAAGAAATAGTTAAGAGAGAAACAGAGATAGATAGATAAATAGATAAAAATCTATCTATCTTTACTTTCAAAACTTGCTCTCTCTCTCTTTCTTTCTTTCTCTCTCTTTCTCTCTCTCTCCCTCTCTATCTATCTATCTATCTATCTTTACTTTCAATACTTGCACTCTCTCTCTCTATCTATCTATCTATCTATCTATCTTTACTTTCAAAACTTGCTTTCTCTCTCTCCCCCCTCTCTCTCTCTATCTATCTTTACTTTCAAAACTTGCTTTCTCTCTCTCCTCTCTCTCTCTCTCTCTCTCTATCTATCTATCTCTCTATCTATCTTTACTTTCAAAACTTGCTCTCTCTTCTCTTCTCTCTCTTCTATCTATCTATCTATCTTTACTTTCAAAACTTGCTTTCTCTCTCTCCCCCCTCTCTCTCTCTATCTATCTTTACTTTCAAAACTTGCTTTCTCTCTCTCCTCTCTCTCTCTCTCTCCTCTACTATCTATCTATCTTTACTTTTCAAACTTGCTCTATCCTCTCTCTCTCTCTCCCTCCCTCTCTCTCTCTCTATCCTTCTTTATATCCAATAGACAAATAAGTTGATTCCCGATATCGAAGAGATGATTCACAAGTTCGAGGAAGGGGTTCGCGAGTTCGAGAAGGTTCCCGAGTCCGACATATTTTCCAGTGAAGATGAAGTGAAATACTGTAGTGAAGAATGGCTCAAAGAACAGTCAACAGAATATTACTGGGCAGGGATAGATGCTTTCATCAAAGTAGAGCATTGCTATTAGAGAGAACAATGACTATTTGGAGGAGTAAAGAGTGTATCCACAGATGACCAGCTTTATTTTGAATGTACGGTACATGTTGTGTGGTAATGGATAATATACCGCTAAACAAAGTGGCATTACTTTAACATACCTATGTGGAGAAGTAGGGATGTGATCCACAGAGGACCAGCTTTATTTTGATGTATGATACATGTTTCCTGTGTTGGTAATTATAAGTCGTCGGGTGGCTAAGTCGGTATCAGCCAATCAGCGAGGGAGTCTATCCCCTTTTCACTAGCGCTAGACCAATGAGATTGTTTTTAGCGTCTGAGCTGGAGCGCCACACCTACCATCAGCTCCTAACTTTACTCACAGATCCCTGTGCTACTCATACGCTGAGTTGGCGAGGGCCGGTATCGAACCAGGAACCTTGTGGTCTCTCGCCGAACGCTCCACCGACTGAGCTAATCCGGCCCTTTTGATATAAAACAATTTCCAAATTGAGCAGCTGGCCTGAAAATCAGCATTTAGATATGACATTTTGTTATGACCCGAACCTCTACTAGCGTTTGAGAAAACTTATCTCACTCACCAAGAAGGACGAAACAGATGTCTCCAGCGGTAATTACTGAGAGCCGAAACAGAACTGGAATAAAAAGATGATGTGAAGATGTGTTTATAAACTTTTAGCGACCTTGGAGCTGGTTTTTACCCCCCCCCCATCCGCCATAACATTGACCCACAGAGGGATCTATGCCATGACTTCCTTTACCCCAGTGCAGCCCTGACCCCCACAGAAAAAAAAGGGGGTAAAAGAAAAAAAGGGAGAGTTTGTGATTCGTGACAACGAGTTTTGTTAAGTCTCAAGCCATGAAGTTTGTCTGCTATCGCGCACCAGAATCTGGTTAGTTGACAGCGACCTCTTTAGGGTACAAACAAAAACAAAAAAAAACAAAAAAGAAGTTATTCACAGACTTTTTTTATTCTTTTTTTTTTCTTCTTGTTGGTATCTTTTTTTCTTTCAATTTTCAATTCATTCTAAACTTTTTCTTTAGTAAATCGTCCTTACATCTAGGTTTTATTTCTTTCTTCTTTCTTTCAGAAGACAGATAGGAAAGTGTTGTAAGAGAGAGAGAGGAGGAGAGAGAGAGAGAGAGGGGAGAAGAGAGAGAGAGAGAGAGAGAGAGGAGG
>CM042160.1:96046536-96049036 GCA_023376005.1 Doryteuthis pealeii | reverse complement strand
TTATTATACGCACAATACGGTACTAGATTGTATTAAGATATTTGAGCAGTCACCGTTTTTAAGAAATGAGTTCGTATTGAGCTTATTATTAATCCCATTTAAGTCTGGCTCAAGGATAATAATAAGGAGCGATTTATTATACGAACAATACAGTACTAGATTGTATTAAGATATTGAGCAGTCACCGTTTTTAAGAAATGAGTTCGTATTGAGCTTATTATTAATCCCAATTTAAGTCTGGCTTAAGGATAATAATAAGGAGCGATCTTATTATACGCACAATACTGTACTAGATTGTATTAAGATATTTGAGCAGTCACCGTTTTTAAGAAATGAGTTCGTATTGAGCTTATTATTAATCCCAATTTAAGTCTGGCTCAAGGATAATAATAAGGAGCGATATTATCATACGCACAATACGGTACTAGATTGTATTAAGATATTTGAGCAGTCACCGTTTTTAAGAAATGAGTTCGTATTGAGCTTATTATTAATACCATTTAAGTCTGGCTCAAGGGTAATAATAAGGAGCGATATTATTATACGAACAATACGGTACTAGATTGTATTAAGATATTTGAGCAGTCACCGTTTTTACTAAGTGAGCTACAAATTTTGTGATAGTCGATGGGTTGGAAGGGAGGCAGTTGAAGGAGCAGAGAGTCTCTTGGTAGGGTGGGGGTGAATGGAATGACTGGGTAGATAGTTGGATGGCATGCCACTAGTGTTCGGGGGAGAAGATATTTGGAGTATGCTGTAACTGTACTTTGATAAGTGTCAGTATTAACCAAGGTGACAGAACAATGTGAATGAATATATATATATATATATATATATATATATATATATATATATATGTGTGTGTGTGTGTGTGTGTGTGTGTGTGTGTCGTGAGAGAATAAGAAAGACTTAGAAGGAGGACGGCAGAAGCAACTTAGCATAGAAGAAGAAGAAGAAGAAGAAGAAGAAGAAGAAGAAGAAGAAGAAGACACGTGAGATATGTAGACAGTGTTAAATCACGTGAGCTACATATATATATCCTATGCTATGTACATCAGTGTAAATATGCATTTACTTGCGAATAGTCTGTAAATGTATTTCCACAAGCTTAAAAGTACACACACACACACACACACACACACACACACATATATATATATATATATATATCTTAGAAAAGAAGGAAAAACTCAACACCGTTATTCCATAAATTTATTTCGACCAAAATTGGGGCCTTTTGATTTACCATCTGATAAAAAATAATTAGTAATAAAACATCTATAGAAAAGGATCTATAAAATTTCTATACAAAAAGAACAATAAGCAAAATGTCTATAGAAAAATATTAATAAGCAAAATGACGATAGAAAAAGAATAATGAATAAAATGCCGATAGAAAAAGATCGAAAAGTAAAATTTCTATAGAAAAAGAATAATAAGCAAAATGTCGATTGAAAAAGAATTATAAGCAACATTTCCAGATAAAAATAATAATGATAAGCAAAATGTCGATTGAAAAATAATCAAAAGCAAAATATCTAGATAAAAATAATAATAAGCAAAATGTCTATCGAAAAAGAATAATAAGCAAAATTTCCAGATAAAAACAATAATAAGCAAAATGTCTATCGAAAAATAATAAAAAGCAAAATATCCAGATAAAAATAACAATAAGCAAAATGTCTATCGAAAAAGAATAATAAGCAAAATGTCTATCGAAAAAGAATAATAAGCAAAATATCCAGATAAAAATAATAATAATAAGCAAAATGTCTATCGAAAAATAATAATAAGCAAAATGTCTATCGAAAAAAATAATAAGCAAAATGTCGATTGAAAAAGAATTATAAGCAAAATTATAGAAAAATAATAAAAAGCAAAATGTCTATGCAAAAAGAATAATAAGCATATAAAAAAAGAGTAATTAGCAAAATGTTTATAGAAAAAGAATAATAAGCAAAATGTCTATAAGAAAAGAATATTAAGCAAAATTTCTTTACAAAAAATATAATAAGCAAAATGTCTGGAATGATGTTTGCCTCTGGAACCCTTTTTCATGTGACCGAAAAGAGGGTTTGAATTGGCAAATATTATTCCAGTGACGTGGAAGTGAAATCTGTAGTGAAGAAATGGCTCAAAGAACAGTCACAAGAATTTTATGGGCCAGGAATATATGCTCCCATTCAAAGGTGGAACATTGCTATTGAGAGAAACGCTGACTATGTGAGAGGCAAGGATGTGATTCACAGAAGACCAGCTTCATTTTGATGTATAATACATGTTCCTGTGTTCGTAAATATACCTGTCCTAAACAAAATGACATTACTTTTGGACTCACCCTAGTGTTGTAACCTGATAAATAAAGGAGTCATTTCCGGACATGCGCACACATACACCCACCGACCGGCGCCAAATCTTTGGAAATAAAATTCAGTTCTTATCCTGTTACCAGAGTGTATTGACTTGTTTTTATTCTCGCTTAAAGAACTCACAGTTGCCC
>CM042160.1:96016536-96039036 GCA_023376005.1 Doryteuthis pealeii | reverse complement strand
ATAACACACACACACACACACACACACACACATACACATACACATACACACATATATATATATATGTAAAAATGGAATTGGAATTGAATCCGACGATATGAGGAAGAATGAATAAAGAAAAGAAAATACAGAATGGATAATAAAAGATGAATTTAATCGATATCACTTACACACGTGTTTCGGTCAGTTTATCTATGTGTACACGATTCAAACTATTATTATTATTAAATAATTTTATAATATGATAAAATAAAGTAATTTAAAATTTTTATTTTTTTTCATAATTCCTAAAAAAAAACAAATATTCAAATTCTCGAGATTTGCTAACGGCTCTATATCGTTCAGCGTCCAGATAGTAAATTTAAAAAAAAAATTCACTTCGAACATTTTTTAAAATTCTCCGTTTTTCTCAAACGAATTTTTTTTTTCATTCAAAATAAAATTTCACTCTGATTAAGGTCGAATTTTCTCTGTGTACGGAATATTTTTACATTTTTCTATTATTATTATTTCATTTCATTTGTTTATTTAATAATAATAATAGTTGGAATCGTGTACACATAGATAAACTGACCGAAACACATGTGTAAGTGATATTGATTAAATTCATCTTTTATTATCCATTCTGTACTTTCTTTTCTTTATTCATCTTCCTCACACACACACACACACACACACACACACACACATATATATATATATATATATATATATATATATATTCTTTTTTTTCGTATTTTGTCTTTCTTTGAAAGTTAAATATTGCACTGTATACGATTAATTTATTGAGCTCTCTTAGGGAATTTATAAAATCTGTGAATGAATAAATGTTTGCACCTACAAGACTATACAGTATCGCTGTACAGTGAGATTTCGATAATCCGAATTGAATCATCCCTTACTTACCAGACATTTGGATTATATATACATACATACACACACACACACACACACACATATATATATATATATATATATATATATATATATAGTTGTAGACAAGTTAATCTCTCTACCACGGTTTCGGTGTTCACGATACATATTTCCCAGGCGAAACTGTGGTTGAGAGAATAGCTTTTCTACAACTATTAATGCTCTATATTTTACAAGATATATTGAGCCATTTTGGATTAACTACTTATGCTACTACAATGATAACGTAGTAGTAACTTGTTGATATATATATAATATATATATATATATATATATATATATATAGAGAGAGAGAGAGAGAGAGAGAGAGAGACAGACAGACGAAAAAGAGGTAATGTGCTGTAATACACAGAGAAACAGTACACACACACACACATACATATATATATATTTTCGAGGATATGTGCTTAATTGAAGTCCTATCTAATTTTGAAAATTAATTAGTTAATAATTAATGAATTTAGGCGGGCATATATATTTACCAGCCCCTCCTCACGAGCAGGATGTGACAAAAGGTCAATTTCTTAACCGGAGTTCAATAGGTTTGAATTCAGAGTTTTCCTTCTCCTAGACCGGTTGCCTAACCAAGGTTAAAGAGTCCAGTCTGCCCTACTATTTATCCATAGCTGGAGGGAGAGTAGGATTCATACCTTTCCCAAGGGTATTAGCGCTAAATGAAATGCAATTACCACGTCCAGGATTTGGACTCGGGGCTACAAGTCCATTTCCTATGACTTTAACCATTACACCACGCGCTTTTAGGCAGGCATATATGTTCAAATGTAAGGTTAAAATTATCGGCCGAAAAGGCCATATAAAAAATAAACACATTGTTTGTTTACTTACTTTCATATATATATATATATATATATATAAGAGAGTTTCATAATTTGCTTGAAGCATTGTGTATGTATTGGTTAGGAGGTTGATTTAGAAGGCCATCACAATGCAGTTTGGAATAAATAAAAAATAATACGGTAACAATGGTGGTGTGTGTTGACCTGTATTTTTTTATTATTTCTTGAATTTTCGAGGTAATACCTCTTTATCAAAAGAATTGAACTGAAGCAGTACAGCTATGGCATTTCTTCCTAGGAAGAAATGCCATAGCTGTACTGCTTCAGTTCAATTCTTTTGATAAAGAGGTATTACCTCGAAAATTCAAGAAATAATAAAAAAATACAGGTCAACACACACCACCATTGTTACCGTATTATTTTTTATTTATTCCAAACTGCATTGTGATGGCCTTCTAAATCAACCTCCTAACCAATATATATATATATATATATATATTAGAGAGAGAGAGAGAGAGTGTGTGTGTGTGAGAGAGAGAGAGAGAGAGGCAGAGACACAGAGAGAGAGAGAGAGAGAGAGAGAGAGAGAGAGAGAGAGAGAGAGACAGAGACAGAGACAGAGACAGAGAGGCAGAGACAGAGACAGAGACAAAAGCAGAGGTAGACATGTTTATTTACTTACTTCATATATATATATATATATATATATATATATATATATATAATATAGAGAGAGAGAGAGAGAGAGAGTGTGTGTGTGTGTGTGTGTGAGAGAGACAGAGAGAGAGCGGGTCAGAGAGAGAGAGAGAGAGAGAGAGAGAGAGAGAGAGAGAGAGAGAGAGAGAAAAGCAGAGGTAGACATGTTTGGGTATTTGTTTCCCGTTGGGTGGTATGTCTTATCACTTTGTCTTTGATGCTGCCTGATTTCATCCCCTCTAATAAAAAAAAAGAAATTCCCTCCGCCCACAATTCTTCTTCTTCTTCTCTCTGACCCTAAAGTTCTGGCCATTTTTAACTCTACTCTAAAAACCCCACACTCACCAAAAGCAACTACATTTATAGAACGTCGTGTCTGGCCTCATTTATCTTGATATCCGTTTAGAGTATTCGGCGGGTTGAGGGTTAAGGGTGCACTTAGATCAATGGAAAAGACTGGGATTCCTCTAGAGAAACCAATGATTTATACACGAGTAAGACCAGAGTGAGATTCTAGGGAACCTTTGAAATTCAAAAGAAACAACCCAATCTCGGCCAGGAGGCCGGGTTCAGTTGTTGCCTACAAAGAAAAAGATTTCATATTCTGTATATCACTGGTATCAATATAGTAGCTACTGGCAAAATGAGCCTAAAATGCGTTTTTAACAAAATGACTTAGGCCCCCCCCCTACAGAAAATAATTTACCAAAAATCAGGGAATTATCGGATTTTAATGAAATTTTCAGGGTTTATTTATCAATGAATGATCTTTATAATGCATTATTTATTTTATTTTAAAACTTTCTCATTTCTTTCAGGTCGCTTAATTTTGACCCCCCTTATGTTGGGGGCGTAACATTTTTTTCAAGTTGGTCTTATATTGTACTAATTACAGTATAAATAAAAAGATAAAAGACCGAAGTTATGAATAGAAACAAAAAATTTTTTACGGTGGCTATTTTATGAGAAAATAAGTACCGAAACTCGAAAAATAAATTGTAAAAAAAAATAGATAATTAATTTTTTGGAGATTGTTTTTTACTCATTTCGATAATTATTTAATTGGATATTATCTTATGAAAGAAAAAATTATAAATAGATTTTTTTCTGCTTAAAAAGAGTGTGTGTGTGTGTGGGGGGGGGGTTTACATTTTCAATCGAGCTTTTCTTCAAAAAGTATACTTTGATGCAATGAAATAAAGTTTGCATTAAATAGATATTTATTTCTAAAATCTAAAATATAACATTTTAAAGTTAACATCAGATTTTTCACATTTTAAATGAATTTTATATATTAATTTTTCATAGCAAAAATACTAAATTAAAGTTTTGAAATAAAATAACTGATGCATTATAAAATTCATTAAATGTTAAATCAATACTGAAAATTTCCTTAAAATCGGATAATTACCTGATTTTTGGTAATTTTTTTTTATTTTGCAATCGCGAATGTTACAGTAAAATTGTAAACAAGCACTTAAAATCATCGAAAAAGAGACAGAATGGCGGATCGCGTAGAAATTGACCAAAACAAATTGTTTTAAATCTATTAAAAATAAACTGCATATGTAATGATATTTTTCTTTTTTTAATGATGGTTATTATGTTACTACTTATCCATTTAGACAAAGTTTGACCTTAAATAATAGATTTAATTATTTTTAATTCGTTTTTAAAATTCCTAGCAGACGACAAAAACGCCAGTCCCAACAATATAGAGAGCAGGTGAGCGCACGGAAGCGATAACTCTAATCTGTTTCAATCAAACATAATAAAAAGATTAAAATAAGGATTGAAATAAGAAAAAGAGAGTGAGAGGGTTAAATTAGGATTCTTATACTTTTTACATATTGAAGTAATTGCAAAAGCTCTTAAGTAAACAAATCAAACGTTGTAATATTGGAATTATCATACGGTAGTATATGTTAGGCTTACTCATATATATATATATATATATATATATATATATATATATATATATATATATATATATAATATACCAAGCGTGTTGGTAGATCCTTGCGGAGAGAAAAAACCCAGCAGAAAGTTTGATTGTAAAAATATATTACCAAACATCAACCAGGAAGAAAAAAATTTTTGAAAAAAAGAAAAGACCAAGATATTCGTACCAACAAAAAATAATCTATTGGTACAGTATTTGGCCAAAAGAAAAAACTATTTATATGTATATATATGTATATAAATATATATATATTCATATAACCGCTAGGAGAAAGCTAATATGTAAAAAGTGCTCGATACCTAAGTAGAGCCAAATAACAAAGATAATCTAATGATTATAATAGCCTACTATTAGTTTCGCATAAAGCTCTTCAGGGCTAAAATCAGATTTTAGCCCTGAAGAGCTTTATGCAAAACTAATAGTAGGTTCGTCTGACTCATTAGATTATCTTGTTATATATATATATATATATATATATATATATATAGAGAGAGAGAGAGAGAGAGAGAGTAAGGCTAATATATAATTTATATATATATATATATATATATATATAATGGTGATTGCCACTTCTTCACAGAATAAGGCCATTTCTACAAGTTCGGCGGTGATTGCGCGGTGCCCAGGCGTTCAGCTTTGTTTTTATTCACTGTTATACATATGAGCCTCTTCCCTGGTTTCCTCTCGTGTGCGACCTTACATGACTAAGAAACCCAGCCTTTGTCAGGCAGGCCCTGCCACACGCATCACATATATAGTCCGGCTTAAATGTAGGAAACATAAAACACCTTCTGTCTCTGCCTCTTTCCTTTTTGTTCCTTAAACCCCTTCCTTTTCAGCGCGACCACCAAATGAGATGGGGTACATGCCCCCCCCCCAAATCCTCCCTCCACCCCCTAAGAACACGCAACCAGAAAATTCAGCTACATTTAAACCTTAAAACACCCAAACCTCTTGCTACCCCAGACGTTGAAGTTGTAGCGTGTATCGTCTAACATTATGTAGGAGGAAATAATCTGAATTAAAACCTATTTTAGATAGTGAAATATTTTTGTTGCGTCTGCTTTTTGGAGGGAATTTAAGAAGTACGAGAATTTATTCGCTTTCTAATTGGGTCATGATATCCAAAATCTCTTTGGCGGAATTTTCACACTTTTTTCCCCCGTTGAGAAATTAGATATTCGTCCATTAAGACGAAATAAGAAAGATAAATGTCTTCTCAAAACTACTTTACTCGCTGTTCTTAGCATTATGTTTGTTTGTTTGTTTGTCTTCTTCTAATACACTCACACACACACACACACACACACACACACACACACATATATATATATATATATATATATATATATATATATATATATATATATATATATATATATATATATGAGAAGTAAATACAACAGCGATGTGTTTATGATATGGCTTTTTTTAGCCGACAATTTTTTCTTCCTATCTATAGCTCTGCTGATGAGGCCTAATAGGCCGAAATGTACATACAGAGATTGATTTTTCTCGATTAGTTTAGCCTTACATTTAAATAGGTGTGCCCGCCTAATTAATTAATTATTAATTAATTGACTTTCAAAATTAGGTACGACTTCAATTAAGCACATATTCTCCCCAATATATATATATATATATATATATATATATATTTCGTTGCTCTCTTTGTTTACGTCATAATGGTTGGCCACCCGATTTTTTATTTGCTTTGGTTTTATCATTTTAAAGCTGAATTATATACACTAGCAAAATAAAAAACACACCCCGGGCGATGTAAAAATAGATTTTTGAAACATATTGCTTGAGGGAGGAGTTAAAAATTCAATGTCAGCGAGTTTATATATATATATATATATATATATATATATATATATATATATATATATATATGTGTGTGTGTGTGTGTATGTGTGTGTGTGTGTGTGTGTATAGATAGATAGATAGATAGATAGTTAAATTAAAGGTATCCTGACGAAAGCAATAAAGCTTGAAACCCTCGGTAGATGCCTACAAAAACAATTATAGTTAAAAATTATATATATATATATATATATATATATATATATAATATATATATATAATATATATAGTGACCCCCCAAAAAAACAAAAAACAAAAAAAAAACAGGCTAACTTTGAAAAAAAAGGCTTTTTTATTTTATCACCCAGTAGAATCTTCACTCGTTTAAAAAAAATTTTTTTTCTAATTTCATATTTCAAAATGACCAATAAAAGTGTACTAGGTTTTATATCAGAAGATTAAAATGTCTATGAGAGTTGCTTAATCTTTTTGTAGACACGCCTTCCTTGAGTATGAAGAGATATGCTGGCGCGAAATCTTGGCTGAAAAACCCGGGTGAAAGAAAAGAAGAAAAAGTTATTAACTGGTGAACGAAAAATTAACGAAGACAGAGTTTCGGATAATTCTGATATACATATATATGAACAGCAGACATAGTTTAAGTATCTAAGAAAACATAAAGGAACAATGGTTATTTCCTATAACTCTAACTTAAAAAAGGGGAACCACTCTGAATGAATTTTAATAAATTATTTATTTATTGATTGATCTACTAGGAAAAAAGAAGACAGGGTTAGGGTTAGGGTTAGTTTAATGGGAAAATAATGGGTAGATTAATTAACAGATAAAATTAATTCAGAGTGGTTCCCCTTTTTAGGTTGGAGTTATAGGAGATAACCCGAACAATTAAAAGAGATGAAGACATGTCTTAGCTAACGTAAATACGCTTCGTAGCATTTTCAACATGTGGCGATAGATAATTCAACAGGTTCCTGATACGAACACACACACACACACACACACACACACACATATATATATATATATATATTATATATATATATATATATATATTGGGAGAATATGTGCTTAATTGAAGTCGTACCTAATTTTTGAAAATTGATTAATTAATAATTAATGAATTAGGCGGGAATACCTATTCAAATGTAAGGCTAAACAAATCGAGAAAAATCAATCTCTGTATGTACATTTCAGCCTATTAGAGCTATAGATAGGGTTCGAATCACTCACAAAGCGGTCTTTCTGTCTAAAGCTCTGCTGATGAAGCCTAATAGGCTGAAATATACATACAGAGATTGATTTTTATCGATTTGTTTAGCCTTACATTTGAATAGGTATTCCTGCCTAATTCATTAATTATTAATTAATTAATTTTCAAAAATTAGGTACGACTTCAATTAAGCACATATCCTCCCAAAATTGTCGGCTAAAAGCCATGTCAAATAAACACATTGTTTGTTTGCTTACACTCATATATATATATATATATATATATATATATATATAAGGAAAGAGGATAGGGATAAATCCGACAGAATGTAGTAGGTATATGAGGAACACATGGACAGAACTCAGAACAAAAAGTTTGTTTCTTACACACTTTTTGTTCTGAGTTTCTGTCCTTGTGTTCCTTCATATCTATCTATCTATCTATCTAATCTATCTATATATATATATATATATATAATATAATTATATATATATATATATATATAAGAAAAAATAGGCTCATGCATTACCAAAATACACATATACGGGATTACGTTAATCCCCATGCAAGACCCAACACACGATCTTAGCAATAAATATCATTAATCAGTTCTATACACAGCTGTATCCACTTAGATCAGTCTTGGATGAAGACAGATATCTTCTGAATAGACTTAATTGTTTCTGCTACATGGGAGGTCTTGCGACAGACCAGTTCAAATCACACACTGTATATTATTTTCTTATGGAACGATTTCTGTCTTGGCTATCAAGCTGCTTAAACGTTCCAAGCCATCTCGATCCCTGCGAAACCATTGGATTCTACCACAGCCCACTTATATAATATAATATATATATATATATATTATATATATATATATATATATATATACGGCCCCACATCTCACAAATAATAATTGTTGATAAAAAACGCCTTCAATCCGCTAAAAAATATTTTTTCGCTATTTTTATTTTATTCTATTTTTTTTGTTGATAATCAATTACAAATAAAAAAGATCAAAACATTCGTAGAGCGGGTTGTTTTTTCAGGCTATCACGACTAGCGTTTTTAAAGGCAGGAGGCCGGGACGCAATTTGAGAAGAGCCCCAGACAAACTTACCACAATAGGTATATCACAATAAAAATTTTCTGTGTAAAATATATTCCCTGGTGATGGAAGGCAATGATAGTGATGATGCTACAGAGAAGAAGTATTTTTCGAGGAGGACTTAAAATTTTTCATAAGGTAAAATATAATAAAAAGAAGGCTAATGTTTAAAGATTATTTTTAACTAATATATATATATATATATATATATATATATATATATATATATATAAGTTAAAAGAAAGGAAATGAATCCGACAATATGGAGTAGAAAAGGTGGAATGAAACAATCACACAATGCTGTTAAAGAAGAAAAACACGATTAATTTATTGAGCTCTCTTAGGGATTTATAAAATCTGTGAATGAATAAGATGTTTGCACCTACCAAGACGTATTACAGTATCGCTTACATGAGATTTCGATAATCCCGAGATTGAATCATCCCTTACTTACCAGACATTTTTGATATATATACATACATACACACACACACACACCACAACTACTGTATTATACGTATACGTAACATATATATTATATAGTGTAGACAAGTGTAATCTCTCTACCACGGTTTCGGTTGTTCACGATTACATATTTCCAGCGAACTGTGCTGTGAGAAGAATAGCTTTTCTTACAACTATTAATGCTCTGATTATTTTACAAGATATATTGAGCCATTTTGAATTAACTACTATATGGCTACTACAATGATAACGTAGTATAACTTGTGATTCATATAATGTATTATTATATTATATATATATATATATATAAGAGAGATGAAGAGAGAGGCGAGAGAGATACAGCAGACGAAGAAAGAGGCTAATGTGCCTGTAATACCAGAGAAACAAGTACACACACACAGCGGGAGATACATAATATATATTTCGAATATGTGCTTATTAAGTCTATCTATTATTGAAAATTAATTAGTAATACGATACATGAATTTAGCGGGCCCACCGCCCTATACTACTCTTACCAGCCCCTCTCACGAGCAGGATGTGACAAGGTCAATTTCTTACCGGAGTTTCACAATAGGTTTGAATTCACTTTTCCTTCTCCATTGACCGGTTGGCCTAACAGGTTTAAGAGTCCATCTGCCAACTATATTTATCCAAGCTGAGAGGATGAGAGGTAGATTCCATAACCGTCTCCCAGGGTATTTAGCGCTCAAATGAATGCAATTACCACGTCCAGCGATTTGGACCCGGGGCTACCAAGTCCATTTCCTATGACTGTATAACATTACACCACGCGCTTTTAGGCAAGGGCATATATGTTCCAAATGTTAAGTAGTTACATTATCCGGCGAATAAATGGCCATAATAAAAAATAAACACATTGTTTAGTTTACTACTCCTTCATAATAATAATAATATACTACTATATATAAGAGAGTTTCATATTTGCTTGAAGCATTCATGTGTATGTATTGGTTAGGAGGTTGATTTAGAGGCCATCACAATGCAGTTTGGACATAAATAAAAAATAATAACGGTAACAATGGTGGTAGTGGGGTTTGACCTGTATATATTTTATTATTTCTTGAATTTTCTGAGGTAACTCCTCTTTATAAAAAATTGAAACTTGAAGCAGTACAGCTATGGAGCATTTCTTCCTAGAAGAAATGCCATAGCCCTGTACTGCTATCCAGCTTTCATTGCTTTCTGATAAAGACGGTCACATACTCAACACAATTCACAAGAAATAATAAAAATACAAGGTAAACACCCACCACACTTGTTCAACCGTATTATAGTTTTTATTTATTCCAAACTTGCATTGTGATGGCCTTCTAAATCAACCTTCCTAACCAATACTTATATAATATATATATATATTAGAGAGAGAGAGATGAGTGCTGTGCATCCTACTCTGTGTGAGAGAGAGGAGAGAAGACGGCAGAGACACAGAGAGAGAGAGAGAGAGAGAAGAGATAGAGAAGAGAAGAGAGACGAGACAGAGACAGAGACAGAGAGGCAGAGACAGATGACAAAACAAAAGGCAGAGGTAGACAGTTTACTTTACTATATTTTCATATATACTATATATATAGTATATCATATATATACTATATATCATATATCAGATGAGAGAGAGAGAGAGAGAGCATTGTGTGTGGATGGTGCCCGTGTGTTTGAGAGAGAGCAGAGAGAGAGCGGGCCCGTCAGAGAGAGAGAGAAGAGAGAGAAGAGAAGAGAGAGAGAGAACGACGAGAGAAAAGCAGAGGAGTAACATGTTTGCAGTATTTGTTTCCGTTGGCCGTGTGGTATTCTTATCACTTTGTCTTTGATGCTGCCATTTTCCCCTCTAAGTACAAAAAAGACATTGCCGCCGCCGCACAATTCTTCTCACTTCTTCTATCTCTCACTGACCCTAAAGTTTGGCCATTTTCTAACTCTCACTCTAAACAACCACCAACTCACCAAAAGCAACTACATTTACTTAAGAACGTCGTGTCTGGCGCCTCATTTTCCTTGATCATCCGTTTAGGAGTATTCGGCGGGTTGAGGCGTTAGGGTGCATTAGATCATGAAAAGACTGGATTCCTCTAGGAGAAACACAATGATTTATACAGCAGTACCAGAGTGAGATTCTAGGCGAAACCTTTGAAATTCAAAGAAACAACCCAATCTCGCCAGGAGACCGGGTCTCAGTTGTTGCCTACAAGAAAAGAGTTGCATTTTCTGTGTATATCACTCGTATTCAATTATCGTAGCTACTGGGCAAAAATGAGCCTAAATGCGTTTTTAACAAAATGACTTCAGGCCCCCCGCATACAGAAAAATTTACCAAAATCAGGGGAATTATCGGATTTTAATGAAATTTTCAGGGTTTATTTCATCAAATGAATGATCTTTGATATTGCAATTATTTATTCTTATTTAAAACATTTTCTCATTTCTTTCAGGTCGCTTAATTTTGACCCCCCTTATGTTGGGGGCCGTAACATTTCTTTTCCTAAGTTGGTCTTATTATTTCACTATATACAGTATTAAATAAAAAAAGATAAAAGACGCTATATGTTATGAATAGAAATACAAAAAAATTTTTTCACGTTGCGCGGTGGCCTACATTCTTATGAGAAAATAGGGGTACCGTACACTCGAATAAGATAATTGTAAAAAAAAAATAGTTAATTATGTTTTTGGACTCGATGTTTTACTCATATTCGATTAATTATTTATATTGTATTCTATCTATAGAAAGAAAAAATTTGATACATCGATATTTTTTCTGCTTAAAAGAGGTAACGTGGGTGGGGTTACATTTTCAATCGAGCTTTTTTCTTCAAAAAAGTTCATACTTTTGATGCATATGAAATAAAGGTTTGCAATTAACATAGTAATGTGTTATTTCGGTAATTTGCGCCTAAATCCCCGGATAGCAGTCCTTTAGTAACGCACGATTTTCACTCTTTAAATTGGAATGTCGCATAGTCGTATTATCTCTTCATGAACAAAATAAACTAAATTGAAATCCAGATTTTTGCATTAAAATGAATTTATACCTATGCAGTTATAGCTAAAAAATACTATATTAAAGTTTGGAATAAAACTGGATTAAAATTTCCCTAATGTTAAACAATACTGCAGATTCAATTATCGATTAATTCTGGTAAATTTTTTTATTTTATTGTTGCAATCGCGAATGTGCAGTAAAAATTGATAACAAGTGCGCACTGTAAATCATCGAAAAAAGAGACAGAATGGCGGAGTCCGTTCGAAATTGACAAAAACAAATGTCCTTTAAATCTTATTTAAAAAATAAACTGTCATTAAATGATATTTTCTTTTTATAATGATGGTTATTATATCTTACTTATCCGATTAGACAAAGTTGACCTTAAATAATAGATTTAATTTGAAATTTTAATTCGTCTTTAAAAATTCCTAGCAGTACGTTAACTCAAAAAAACGCCGAGTCCCAACAATATATGAGAGCAGGTTGAGCGCACAGGCAAGCGATAACTTAAATCTTGTTTCAAGTCATAACAATAATAAAAAAGATTGAAAAAAGGATTGAAATACAGAAAAAAGAGAGTTAAGAGAGGTTAAATTAGGATTCTTATCACTTTTTACATATTACGAGTAATTGCAAATAGCTCTTAAGTCAAACAAATCAAACGTTGTAATATTGGAATAACATCACGGTAGATAAGCTGTTAGGCTTACTTCTATACATTTATATATATATATAATATATATATAGATATATATTAATTATATGAATATCCAAGCTGTGTTTGGGTTAGAGATCCTTGGGCGGAGAGAAAAAAACCCAGCAGAAAGTTGATTGTTAAAATAATTACAACAAACATCAACGCAGAAGAAAAATAATTTTGAAAAAAAAAAATCAGAAGCGTCCAGTATTCGATACCAACAAAAAAATAATCTATTCGGTACAAGTATTTGGACCAAATAAAAAACAATTTATATGTTATATATGTTATACAAATCATTATTAATATACTTTTCATATAAAACCGCTAGGAGAAAGCTACATATGTTAAAAGTGCTCAGATACCTAAGTAGAGCCAAATATACAAAGATAATGTCTAAATGAGTCAATAAAGCCTCTATAGATTCGCAATAAGCTCTTCCAGGGCTAAAATCAGATTTAGCCTGAAGAGCTTATGCCAAACTAATAGTAGGTTCGTCTGATATTAAGATTATCTTCTCGTTAATATATTACTTATATATATATATATATTATATTTTTATATATGAGGAGAGAAGAGAGAGAGAGAGGAGAGTAAAGGCTCAATATATACTAACTATATATATATATATATATTATATACTATAAATATATATAAATGGTGATTGCCACTTCTTCACAGAATTATAGGCCACTTTCTCAAGTTCGGCGTGATTTGCGCGGTGCCGAGGCGTTTCAGTTTGTTTTTTTATTCACTTGTCTTATACATATTGAGCCATCTTCCCTGTTTCCTCTCCGTGTGCGACCTTACCACTGACTAAGAAACCAGCTCCTTTTCATGCGAAGCCCTGCCACACGCATCACAATTATATAGTCCGCGCTTATAACACACTGTAGACGGAAACATAAAACACCTTCTCTGTCTCTGTCCCTCTTTCCTTTTTGTTCCCTTAAACCTTCCTTTTCAGCGGGCGACCACCAAATGAGAATGTGGTATCATTGCCCCCTTAGAATGCACCCGATTCCAAAATCCTCCTCCACCCCCATAAAAGCAACATACTGTACGAACGTCAGAAATTCAGCGTACATTTAAACCTTTAAAACAACCCAAAGCCTCCATGTGCTCCCCGATCAACGTATAAGCTATTGCTCAGCGTGCACGTCAGTCTAACTTATCGATAGGAGGAAACCTCATCTATTAAACCTATTAATACGATCGTCCAATATTATTTTGTGTTGCGGTCCTGCATTTTTGGAGGGATTTAAGAGGATACGAGGAATTTATTGCGCTTCTAATTGCGGGCTCATGATATACCGAAATCTCCTTTGGCAATTTTCACATACTTTTTTCCCCCGTGTTGAGAAGCAAATTAGCCAATTCGTCCATTAAGACGCAATCAGAAGAAGATAAATGTCTTCTCAAAACTGACGTGTTACTGCGCCATGTTCTTAGCATAGACTATGTCTGTTAATTCTGTTTGATCTTCTCTCTAATACACCTCAAAACACACACACAACACACACACAACACACCAAATAATAATACTATAGTATCACCTCACCCCGCATCAAAGCTACACCCATCAACCTAATAATAACCATGCTCACATTACGTACCAAGTATATATATATATATATAATATATATATACAACTTATATATCGAGACGTAAATACACAGCGGATGTGTTTATGATATTGGCTTTTTTAGCCGACAATTTTTTCTTCCTATCTATAGCTCTCGGCTGATAATGAGGCCTAATGGCCGAACATCGTACATACAGAGATGATTTTCGCGTAGTCTTAGCCTTACATACTTACAATATGTCCCGCCCTATTCAATTAACTTATTAATATCAATTGATTTTCAAAATTAGTCGACTTCATTAAGCACATACTTCTCCCCCTATATATAATATAATATATATAGTATATTTATTATATTACTTTCGTGCTCTCTTTTTATTCATAAGGGTTTGGCCCCCGAATTTTTATTTGCTTTGGTTTTTCATTTTAAAGCTGAATCTATAACCACTAGCAAAATTAAAAAACACCCGGTGCGCATGTAAAATAGATTTTTGAAAACATATTGCTTGAGGGGAGGAAGTTAAAATTCAATAGTCAGCGAGTTTATATATACTATATGTATATACCTATCTACTAATATCCCTACACCTCCCATAACTAAACTAATTACTATACTACCTGATAACTCGTGTGTGTCGCGTGTGTCATCGACGACTCCGCTCGTTAGTGCTGTGTGTGATACTAGAGTACGAATAGACATAGATAGATGTTAAATTAAAGGTTATCCACTGACGAAAGCCAATAAAGCTTAGAAACCCTCAGGTAGAATGCCTCACAACAAAACAACACATCATATCAAGTTCACAAAACACTCTCCAAGCTCACCATCCTTATGACCTAGAACTATATAAATACTATCTACTATCATAATACCACAAATAAATAGATTAAATAAAATAAAAAAATATGAAATAAATGAATAATCCTTAAACAATAATGGCAGTAACAAAATAATTATTTCTAATATATTACAGATCGTAACCATTGACGTGGAACATAATAACACACACACACACACACACACACACACACACACACACACACACACATACACATACACATACACACACATATATATGTAAAAATGGAATTGGAATTGAATCCGACAATATGAGGAAGAATGAATAAAGAAAAGAAAGTACAGAATGGATAATAAAAGATGAATTTAATCGATATCACTTACACACGTGTTTCGGTCAGTTTATCTATGTGTACACGATTCAAACTATTATTATTATTATTAAATAATTTTATAATATAATAAAATAAAGTAATTTAAAAAATTTTTTTTTTTCATAATTCCTAAAAAAAAACAAATATTCAAATTCTCGAGATTTGCTAACGGCTCCATATCGTTCAGCGTCCAGATAGGGAATTTAAAAAAGAATTATCTTCGAACATTTTTAAAAAGTCTCCGTTTTTCTTCAACGAATTCTTTTTTCATTCAAAATAAAATTTCACTCTGATTAAGGTCGAATTTTCTCTGTGTACGGAATATTTTTACATTTTTCTATTATTATTATTATTTCATTTCATTTGTTTATTTAATTATAATAATAGTTTGAATCGTGTATATATAGATGAGCTGACCGAAACACATGTGTAAGTGATATTGATTAAATTCATCTTTTATTATCCATTCTATACTTTCTTTTCTTTATTCTTTCTTCCTCTCTCTCTCTCACACACACACACACACATATATATATATTCTTTTTTTCGTATTTTGTCTTTCTTTGAAAGTTAAATATTGCTCTGTATATGAATAATTTAATGAGCTCTCTTAGGGAATTTATAAAATCTGTGTATGAATATATGTTTGCACCTACAAGTCTATACAGTATGGTTATACAGTGAGATTTCGATAATCCCGAATTGAATCATCCCTTACTTACCAGACATTTGGATTATATATATATATATATATATATATATATATATATATATGAAAAATAGATGGAAATTAATCCGACAGTATGAAATTTAACATTTTGAAAAAACATATGATGTTTGTTATGTGATTGCTGACAGTCGCTGTTTGATGAAGACCAACTTATCGATTTGGTCGAAACAGTACTGTCAGCAATTACATAACAAACATCATATGTTTTTTCAAAATGTTAAATTTCATATATATATATATATATATATATATATATATATAGTAGAAAAGTTAATCTCTCTACCACGGTTTCGGTGTTCACGGTACACCTTTCTCAGGAGAAACCGTGGTAGAGAGAATAGCTTTTCTACAACTATTAATACTCTATATTTTACAAGATATATTGAGCCATTTTGGATTAACTACTTATGCTACTACAATGAAAACATGGTAGTAACTTGTTGAAGTCATACCTAATTTTGAAAATTAATTAGTTAATATTTAATGAATTTAGGCGGGCATATATGTTCAAATGTAAGGTTAAAATTGTCGGCTAAAAAGGTCATATTCTTGGCATTAAATGACCCACAGGGGTTGATATGCCGTTAAACAAAACTCAAACTCAAAAAGGCCATATAAAAAATAAACACATTGTTTGTTTACTTACTTTCATATATATAAGGGGCCGGGTTAGCTCAGTCGGTAGAGCGTTCGGCTAGAAACCACAAGGTTCCTAGTTCGATACCGGTCCTCGCCAACTCAGCGTATGAGTAGCACAGGGATCTGTGCGGTAAAGGAAGGAGCTGATGGTAGGCGTGGCGCTCCACCTCGGACGCTAAAACAATCTCCTTGGTCTAGCGCTATTGAAAGGGGGTAGACTCCCTCGCTGACTGGCTGATACCGACTTTAGGCCGCCCGTCGACTATTCTTTACTTACTTATATATATATATATATATATATTATATATATATATATAATATATAGAGAGAGAGAGAGAGAGAGAGAGAAAGGGGGAAGAGAGAGAGAGGGGAGAGAGAGAGAGTGAGTCTGTGTCTGTGTGTGTGTGTGTGAGAGAGAGAGAGAGAGAGACAGACAGACAGACAGACAGACAGACAGAAAAGCAGAGGTAGACCTGTTTGGGTATTTTTTCCCCGTTGGGTGGTATGTCTTATCTCTTTGTCTTTGATGCTCCCTCATTTCATCCCCTCTAACAAAAAAAAAAAAGAAATTCCCTCCGCCCACAATTCTTCTTCTTCTCTCTGACCCTAAAGCTCTGGCCATTTTTAACTCTACTCTAAAACCCCACACTCACCAAAAGAAACAGCATTTATAGAACGTCGTGTCTGGCCTCATTTATCTTGATATCTGTTTAGAGTATTCGGGGGGTTGAGGGTTAAGGGTGCACTTAAATCTATGGAAAAGACTGGGATTCCTCTAGAGAAACCAATGATTTATAAACGAGTAAGACCAGAGAAGAGATTCTATGGAACTTTTGAAATTCAAAAGAAACATCCCAATCTAGGCCAGGAGGCCGGGTTCAGTTGTTGTCTACAAAGAAAAAGATTTCATATTCTGTGTATCACTGGTATCAAGATAGTAGCTACTGGCAAAATGAGCCTAAAATGCGTTTTTGACAAAATGAATTTACCCCCCCCCCCACTACAGAAAATAATTTACGGAAAATCAGGGATTACTGAATTACAGAATAAATAAAGAGATAAAAAACCGAAGTTATGAATAGAAACAAAAAAAATTTACTATTTTCGCTATTCTATGAGAAAATAAGTACCGAAAATCGAAAAATAAAATGTAAAAAAATAATAGATAATTAATTTAAAGATTTGTTTTACTCATTTCGATAATTATTTAATTGGCTATTATCTTATAAAAGAAAAAATTATACATCGATATTTTTTCTGCTTAAAAAGGGTGGTACATTTTCAATCGAGTTTTTCTTCAAAAAGTATACTTTGATGCAATGAAATAAGGTTTGCATTAAATAGATATGTATTTCTAGAATCCAAAAATATAACATTTTAAACTGAACATCAGATTTTTCACATTTTAAATGAATTTTATATATTAATTTTTTATAGCAAAAATACTAAATTAAAGTTTTGAAATAAAATAACTGATGCATTATAAAATTCATTAATTGTTAAATCAATACTGAAAATTTCATTAAAATCGGATAATTACCTGATTTTTGGTAATTTTTTTTGCAATCGCGAATGTTACAGTAAAATTGTAAACAAGCACTTAAAATCATCGAAAAAGAGACAGAATGGCGGATCACGTCGAAATTGACCAAAACAAATCCCTTTAAATGTATTAAAAATAAACTGCATATGTAATGATATTTTTCTTTTTTTAATGATGGTTATTATGTTACTACTTATCGACTTAGACAAAGTTTGACCTTAAATAATAGATTTAATTATTTTTAATTCGCTTTTAAAATTCCTAGCAGACGACAAAAACGCCAGTCCCAACAATATAGAGAGCAGGTGAGCGCACGGAAGCGATAACTCTAATCTGTTTCAATCAAACATAATAAAAAGATGAAAAGAAGGATTGAAATAAGAAAAAGAGAGTGAGAGGGTTAAATTAAGATTCTTATACTTTTTACATATTGAAGTAATTGCAATAGCTCTTAAGTAAACAAATCAAACGTTGTAATAATGGAATTATCATTACGGTAGTATATGTTAGGCTTACTCATATATATATATATATATATATATATATATATATATATATATAATATACCAAGCGTGTTGGTAGATCCTTGCGGAGAGAAAAAACCCAGCAGAAAGTCTGATTGTAAAAATATACTACCAAACATCAACCAGGAAGAAAAAAATTTTTGAAAAAAAGAAAGGACCAAGATATTCGTACCAACAAAAAATAATCTATTGGTACAGTATTTGGCCAAAAGAAAAAACAATTTATATGTATATATACGTATATAAATATATATATATATTCATATAACCGCTAGGAGAAAGCTAATATGTAAAAAGTGCTCGATACCTAAGTAGAGCCAAATAACAAAGATAATCTAATGAGTCAGACGAGCCTACTATTAGTTTCGCATAAAGCTCTTCAGGGCTAAAATCAGATTTTAGCCCTGAAGAGCTTTATGCGAAACTAATAGTAGGTTCGTCTGACTCATTAGATTATCTTTGTTATATATATATATATATATATATATATATATATATATATATATATATAGAGAGAGAGAGAGAGAGAGAGAGAGAGTAAGGCTAATATACTATATATATATATATATATATATATATATATATATATGTATATATATATATATATATGGTGATTGCCACTTCTTCACAGAATAAGGCCATTTCTACAAGTTCGGCGGTGATTGCGCGGTGCCCAGGCGTTCAGCTTTGTTTTTATTCACTGTTATACATATGAGCCTCTTCCCTGGTTTCCTCTCGTGTGCGACCTTACATGACTAAGAAACCCAGTCTTTTTCAGGAAGGCCCTGCCACACGCATCACATATATAGTCCGGCTTATATGTAGGAAACATAAAACACCTTCTGTCTCTGTCTCTTTCCTTTTTGTTCCTTAAATCACTTCCTTTTCAGCGCGACCACCAAATGAGATGGGGTACATGGCACCCCCCCAAAAAAATCCTCCCTCCACCCCCTAAGAACACGCAACCAGAAAATTCAGCTACATTTAAACCTTAAAAAAACCCAAACCTCTTGCTACCCCAGACGTTGAAGTTGTAGCGTGTATCGTCTAACATCGGTAGGAGGAAATAATCTGAATTAAAACCTATTTTAGATAGTGAAATATTTTTGTTGCGTCTGCTTTTTGGAGGGAATTTAAGAAGTACGAGAATTTATTCGCTTCTAATTGGGTCATGATATCCAAAATCTCTTTGGCGGAATTTTCACACTTTTTTCCCCCGTTGAGAAATTAGATATTCGTCCATTAAGACGAAATAAGAAAGATAAATGTCTTCTCAAAACTACTTTACTCGCTGTTCTTAGCATTATGTTTGTTTGTTTGTTTGTTTGTTTGTCTTCTTCTAATACACACACACACACACACACACACACACATACACACACACACACACACACATATATATATATATATATATATGAGAAGTAAATACAACAGCGATGTGTTTATGATATGGCTTTTTTTAGCCGACAATTTTTCCTTCCTATCTATAGCTCTGCTGATGAGGCCTAATAGGCCGAAATGTACATACAGAGATTGATTTTTCTCGATTTGTGTAGCCTTACATTTAAATAGGTATGCCCGTCTAATTAATTAATTATTTATTAATTAACTTTCAAAATTAGGTACGACTTCAATTAAGCACATATTCTCCCAAAAATTGTCGGCTAAAAAAAGCCATATCATAAACACATCGCTGTTGTATTTACTTCTCATACTGTCGTGTAGAAGAAGTCATTATAAGAGGAATAGAAACCTACTTCTAAACAAAACGAAAAATCTAAAGAAAGTCCGGTTGGTGTAGGGGTTGTGATGCTCGCCTGTCAGCGTGACAGTCGGGTTTCGAATCACGCACAAGGCGGTCTTCCTATCTATATCTCTGGTGATGAGGCCTAATAGGCCGAAATGTACATACAGAGATTGATTTTTCTCGATTTGTTTAGCCTTACATTTAAATAGGTATGCCCACCTAATTAATTAATTATTAATTAATTAATTTTCAAAAATTAGGTACGACTTCAATTAAGCACATTCTCCCAAATATATATATATATATATTTCGTTGCTCTCTTTGTTTACGTCGTAATGGTTGGCCACCCGATTTTTCATTTGCTTTGGTTTTATCATTTTAAAGCTGAATTATATACACTACCAAAATAAAAAAACGCACCCCGGGCGATGTAAAAATAGATTTTTGAAACATATTGCCTGAGGGGTGGGAGTTAAAAATTCAATGTCAGCGAGTTTATACCCCAAGTAAGTAAAATCATCAAATTCATTAAAGGATTAATATATATATATATATATATATATATATATATATATATGTATAGATAGATAGATAGATAGATAGATAGATAGTTAAATTAAAGGTATCCTGACGAAAGCAATAAAGCTTGAAACCCTGCCTACAAAAAACAATTATAGTTAAAAATTAATATATATATATGGTAACCCCCCCCCACCCCCGTTTTAACATTTTTTTTTTCTAATTTCATATTTCAAAATGACCAATAAAAGTGCACTAGGCTTTATATCAGAAAATAAAAATGGCTATGAGAATTGCTTAATCTTTTTGTAGACACGCCTTCCTTGAGTATGAAGAGATATGCTGGCGCGAAATCTTGGCTAAAAAACCCGGGTGAAAGAAAAGAAGAAAAAGTTATTAACTGGCGGACGAAAAATTAACGAAGACAGAGTTTCGGATAATTTTGATATACATATATATGAACAGCAGACATAGTTTAAGTAGAGGAAATCGTTTGAATGGTTTGCGTGATAGGAGGTTAGTGGCCATACAGCTGCCTTTTGGGGGATTGCTATTTTATTTTTATGCAGAATAAGAAAATAAAGGAACAATGGTTATTTCCTATAACTCTAACCTAAAAAGGGGAACCACTCGGAATGAATTTTAATAAATTATTTATTTATTGATTGATCTACTAGGAAAAAAGAAGACAGGGTTAGGGTTAGGGTTAGGGTTAGTTTAATGGGAAAATAATGGGTAGATTAATTAACATTAATTAAATTCATTCAGAGAGGTTCCCCTTTTTTAGGTTGGAGTTATAGGAGATAACCCGAACAATTAAAAGAGATGAAGACATGTCTTAGCTAACGTAAATACGCTTCGTAGCATTTTCAACATGTGGCGATAGATAATTCAACAGGTTCCTGATACGAACACACATACGCACACACACACACACACACACACACATACACAAGCATATATATATATATATATATATATATATATATGTACACATACACACACAAACACACACATATATACATATATATATATATTGGGAGAATATGTGCTTAATTGAAGTCGTACCTAATTTTTGAAAATTAATTAATTAATAATTAATGAATTAGGCGGGAATACCTATTCAAATGTAAGGCTAAACAAATCGAGAAAAATCAATCTCTGTATGTACATTTCAGCCTATTAGGCCTCATCAGCAGAGCTATATATAGGGTTCGAATCACACACAAAGCGGTCTTCCTGTCTATAGCTCTGCTGATGAGGACTAATAGGCTGAAATGTACATACAGAGATTGATTTTTCTCGATTTGTTTAGCCTTACATTTGAATAGGTATTCCCG
>CM042160.1:96004036-96014036 GCA_023376005.1 Doryteuthis pealeii | reverse complement strand
TCAGGTACAACCCATTATTATTATTATTATTATTATTATTTATTATTATTATTATACAATATTTATTTATGAGTTTCTTTCGACTCTTATCTATCATATCTTTATTCCGTTCCCATCTTTCTTTCTTTCTTTCTTTTCCATTTTCCTTCTTTCTTTCTTTCTTTTCCATTTTCTTTCTTTCTTTCTTTCTTTCTTTCTTTCTTTCCCATTTTCTTCTTTTCTTTCTCTTCATATTTTTTTTCTATTTTTCGTTCGTTTCTTTCTTTCTATCTGCCTGTCTTTCTTTCTTTCTTCTCCTTCATATATTTTTTTTTTTCATCTTTTCTTCTTTTTTTTTTTCTTTCTTTCTTTTTCCTTTCTTTCATCCTCTTCATATTTTTCTCTTTCTATTTCATTTTTCTTTCTTTCTTTCTTTCTTTTCTTTCTTTCTTTCTTTCTTCTTTCTCTTCATATTTTTCTTCTTTTCTATTTTTTGTTCGTTTCTTCTTTTCTTTGTCTTTCTTTCTTTCTTCTCCTTCATATATTTCTTTCTTTCTTTCCTTCTTTTTCCTTCTTCCTCCTCTTCATATTTTTCTTTCTTTTTCATTTTTCTTTCTTTCTTTTTTTTCTTTCTTTCCTCCTCTCATATTTTTTTTTTTTTCTTTTTCTTTTCTTTCTCTTCTTTTCTTTCTTTCTTTCTTTCTTTCTTTTCTTTTTTTTTACGTCTGTTCATTTATTCGTTCGTTTGTTCGTTTTTTTAAAAAAAAACTTTCAACCTTTCGACAAAATCAAGCAGACATATAGATTTATTTTCTTCTTCCTCACACGTACCTCCTTCCTTCCTCCCTCCCACTCCCTTCCTCCCTCCCTCCCTTCCTTCCTTCCTTCCATTTAAACCTATTTTCTCCAAAAATCCTTATCGACAAAGATAACTTTCATCTTTTTTCCCAGTTCCGTCCTAAATCGCCAGGGACATGAAACAGGTGCGCTTCTTTGTAAAATAGCCGCTCAAGCACATGTTCCCTAATGGCGCTTGGGTGTTGGACAAGATAAATACATTTTAAGGAAAACTGATGATTGTTGCATTCGGGCGGGATATGGGGGTGGGGGTGCCGTTGGGTTGGGTGGTTTGGGTGGTGGTGGTAGCGTTAAACAGACTACCAGATAATGGAAAATTACTTTCCAACACTTTTGCTCTGAGGTGTACATCACTTACAGTATAATATACTACGATAGCACTATTTCTGTCCGAACAAAATGTATACCGTTTGATTTCATGTTTGTAGGTAATGCCGATTTAGGATCAGAGTGAAGCTTCTGTTCGAACCTTGGCTTTTCGGTGCTATTCGCAGAAAAAAACAAAAAAAAAAAACGCTAGACGCGGAGAGCTGAAAAAACAACCCCACCTATAAATGAAGTCCCTATTTTTTTATTATTGTTTTACCACTTTTGTTCATCTTTATATATATATATATATATATATATATATATATATAATATATATATATATATATAATATGATAGTACGCAAACAGTTTTGTTTGATATGGCTATGCCGACAATTTTTGGGAGAATATGTGCTTAATTGAAGTCATACCTAATTTGAAGATTAATTAGTTGATAATTAATGAATTAGGCGAATATATCTGTTTAAATGTGAAGCACAAACAAATCGAGAAAAAGTCATTCTCTGAATGTACATTTCGGCCTATTATGCCTCATCAGCAGAGTTATAGACTCGAAGCCGCTTTGTGTGTGATTCGAACCCTAACTGCCTGGCTGACAGTCGGAGATTCTAACCGTTACACTAGCAGGTCCTCCCAGATTTCTCGCTTTGTTTATAAACTCATATATCCTACATTTTTGGAAACTTGCTACACGACAGAATCATATTTAAACAGATATATTCGCCTAATTCATTATCATATCAACTAATTAATTTTAAAATTAGGTATGACTTCAATTAAGCTCATATTCTCCAATATGTATATATATATATATATATATATATATATATATATATGTGTGTGTGTGTGTGTGTGTGGTGTGTGTGTGTGTGTTAATTTATTTAATTTATTTAATTCTTTTTTGTTTAAACTACAGTATCGTTTCAATCAAACTGATTCAATGGAAAAAAATCGAAATTCTTTAAGACAAATAATATCATTGCTACCTACCATTGCAGAAATAATTTATATACATAATTAAATTATTAAACGTTTAATTTTAAGTTTCAAATTTCATATTTTTATATTCTAAAACAAATCTTATATAATAAATAGTCTACTTTAGTATTGTTATCTAATAATCTTTGGCAAAAACTCAACTGAAACGCTAGGCCCTCAACCTTGTAGACAGAACAAATATCGATGTATAATTTTTTCACTGATATTCTAGAAGCCAATTATCTTAAAAAACAACAGAGTAAAAAAAAAAAATCTCGAAAAAATTAAAGATATCTTTTTATATTTAATTTTCCGATTTTTGGTACTTATTTTCTACCAAAATCACTCCCTTAAAAACAAATAGTATTTTTTCTATTCCCATCTTTGGTCTTTTGTCTTTTTATGTATACTGTAATTAGTTTCAAAAGTATATAACCCCACCGATATATATATATATATATATATTTTTCAAAGTAAAAAAATGTTTTATTTTTAACGAATAAAGGGAGGCAACTTAGTTGGCATTACTACAAAAAAATGCAAATTTTGAAAAAATTTATTTTTAGTAAATCCGAACTATAATAGTGTCCGCGGAACTAACCGACGTTATTTGCGGTCCAAAATGTGACATTGAGTAAAGAACTTCAACAAACACCATGGGATCTTGCTCAACAACCTGATGATTGCCCCTTGGCATGAAACCTGGGTCGCTGTTTATAATGAACATTGATCTGTGAAAACTTAAAAATAAATAAATATATATATATATATATATATATATATATATATAATATATGGGAGAAATGTGAGGAGGTTAATCCGACAGTATGGAGAAAGGTAGACAAAAATCCACCGGAGGAAAAGCTCCCCGTAAACAACTGGCCACAAAGGCCGCTCGTAAAAGCGCCCCAGCCACTGGTGGAGTGAAGAGACCCCATTGTTACAGGCCCGGTACCGTCACTCTCCGTGAAATCAGACGTTACCAAAAATCTACCGAGTTTCTCATCAGGAAGTTTCCATTCCAACGGTTGGTTCGTGAAATCGCCCAAGACTTCAAGACCGATCTCCGTTTCCAGAGTTCTGCTGTGATGGCTTTGCAGGAGGCTAGTGAGGCTTACTTGGTTGGTCTTTTTGAAGATACCAAAGGACATCCAACTTGCTCGTCGTATCCGTGGCGAGAGAGCTTAAATTTATTTCTTTACATTTTTAAAAGAATTTCAATCCATCACTGAAGCGGGTACTATATCCAAGTCCTGAAGATGTTCTAATAACAGACCGAAACGCTGCATCGTCGACAATAAACATCCAGTTTCCATAAATCCCGTGTTTGTCTACCTTTCTCCATATATATATATATATATATATATATATATATATATATATATATATATATATATATGGTGATTGCCGCTTCTTGACAGAATAAGGCCATTTCTACAAGTAGTTCAGTTGTGAGCAGTTGTGAGCACGCAGATGGCGCACGGATCCAGCTTGTTTTGTGTACCCTGTCACACATATGAAACCCTCGACATACAGGCCCTATATATTATATATATATATATATATATATATATATATATAATATATATATTATGAATGATTCATTTTAAAGTCATAACTGATTTGCAAATGTACACTGTTAACATGATTTCACTTCTAGAATACTTGACTTGGATCAAGTATATTGTCAACGGCTTTGGGGTTAACACCCTTACAATTTGCTCGCAGAGACACATCCCCTTTCCCCCTCAAAAAAGGATAAAAGATCGAGGGAGAGACCGCCGATGGCTACAGGGGTATCGCTATTACTAACCGAGCCACGAAAGTCATGCAATACGTGACAAGATCGTGTCCCGTCTTAGTCTTCTCTGTCATCGGCTTATCTTGGTATCTTCTGATTCATTTTATCGGGATGATTTTAATTTCTACGTGTGAGAGTTGAAGACGCGACTGTCGCCACGAAATCGTTTAATGTTGTAGAAATACGATCTCTAAAAGCAACAAGGGCGGGAACGAAGAAGAGAAGAAGAAGAAGAAGGAGAAAGAAGAAGAAAGAAGAAGAAAGGAAGAAGAGAAGATTAGAAGAAGAAAACGAAAAAAAAGAAGAAAGAAGAAGAAGACAAAATTAGAAGAAGAAGAAGAAGAAGAGAAGAAGAAGAAGGACAGCAGAAGAAGAAGAAGAAGAAGAAGAAGAAGAAGAGAAGACAATTAGAAGGAAGAAAGAAGAAGAAGAAAGAAGAAAGAGAGAAGAAGAAGAAGAAGAAGAAGAAGAAGAAGAAGAAGGAAGAAGAGGAAGAAGAAGAAGAAGAGAAGAATTAGAAGAAGAAGAAAGAAGAAGAAGAAAGAAGAAGAAGAAGAAGAAGAAGAAGAAGAAGAAGAAGAAGAAGAGAAAAGAAAGGACAGGCATTGAAGAAGAAGAAAACGAAAAGAAGAAGGAACAACATTAGAAGAAGAAGAAAGGGACAACATTGAGAGAAGAAGAAGAAGAAGAAGAAAAGAAGAAGAAGAAGAAGAAATAACATTAGGTTGAAGAATGAGGAGGCATTAGAAAGAAAGAAAAAGAAGAGAAATTAACATAAAAAAAAGAAAGAAAGAAAAGAAAGAGAAAGATGAAGAGGAAGGAAGATGATGATGATGAAGAAGATGAAGAAGAAGAAAAAGAGATTTACATAAGAAAAAAGTGGTAAAATAATGAAGAGATAAAGAAATGGGGTGAAGAAAGTGGGAACAGCAAAATAAATGAAGAAGAAGAAGAAGAAAGAAGAAGAAAGAAGAAAATATCGTTAATGACGATGATGAAAAGAGCGGAATAGGAAGAAGATAATTTTGCTTTGGGATATGGGGTGTGGAGTTTTTGGAAATCAAAGCCTTTGGGTTTTACTTTCATCCATCACTTGAACGGAACTTAAAGTCTTTAGATTAGGCGCCATCCTGAAAGATTAAAACCGCTTCTGTCGGATTCTGAAATCAGAAAGTTTTGGGAATTCCGGTGACCTTCTACAGAATCTCCAATTTTTCGAATATATTTCTAAGGCTCTTCGACACTCTTCGAATAATCTAATGATGATATGCCAATTTTTATTTTCTTTCTCTTTCTCAATCTCATATATCTATATATAATATATATATATTATTTTATATATAATGGACTCTCCCGTCGTTCATACACACAATGAACTCCCACACAGGGATTTGTTTATAGTGGTGAAGGCTTGTGTTGGACCATCCACACTTTTTTTGCACAGTCGATAGGAAAAAATTGGTGCATCAAGGGTTGCCACAAACCCAATCAACGACCGACCTCAGGAATATTGAATTCAGAGTTATCCCTCTCCTAGACTGGTTACCAACCCAAGGCTGAAGAGCCCAGTCTGCCCTACTATTTAACCCATAGCTGGAGAGAATATATGGATTCATACCTTATATATATATATATATATATATATATATATATATATATATAATATATATATGTGTGTGTAGAATTAAACAAAAGACACATCTCCAATTTAGCAATTTTATTTTTGATCTTTTCGAGTTAAATAATATAATAACTTTATTATAATAATAAATAGTTTGAATCGTGTACACATAGATAAACCGACCCGAAACACATGTGTAATATTGATTCAAATCATCTTTATTATCCATTCTGTATTTTTTTTTTTTTCTTTATTTATATTAATATATATATATATATATATATATATAATATATAATAATATATATAATATATATATATACATACATATAATATATATATATAAACATATATAATATATATATATATATATTATATATTATATATACATTATAAATATATATATATATATACATATAACATACATATAAATATATATATATATATACATATATATTATTATATATATATACATATATATATATATATATATATATATATATATATATATATATATATATATATATATATATATATATATATATACATATATATATATATATATATATATATATATATATATATATATATATATATATATCTTAAGCGGAGTTTAACTATAGACATCGGCGTTATTATTGTTTTGTATAGACGTTTTGCTAATCAATCTTTTTCCATTGACATTTTGCTGATTATTCTTTTCCGAGAGACGTTTTGCTTATTCTTTTTCTATAGAAATTTTGCTTATTATTCTTATTATATATGCTTATTATTATAATTTAGAAATTTTATAGATTATTTTAAAAAAGCAAGCATTTTGAATATTGATTTTAAGGCCTGTAGATCTCCCCTTACTCAGAAGATTGGCGCCACACAATCTTCTTATCCTTATTTGTTTTTATCTTCCCATTTAGCCATACACGAACTAAACTAAGCATAGTAAACATTAGACCTGACTGCGAAAGAACGTCGAGATAAAATCAGTTGAAAATGGTACCGAACGAACAACTGCCAATGGACCAGATCCGACTAAATGCTCGTTCGTTGATAACATCTGAACATAACAGGCAAGAAAACTCACTGATAAGGAGCATGCTCCGTTTTTTTTTGCGTTGCCCTAGAATAACACATCCCTTGAATTAACCTTGGGGGTCTCTATAACTGGACAGGGGCGGGGAAGAGACAATGTTGTTGGTCCATCTGTGTTATGGCTGTTTAAGGGTTACAAACAGCGCGTCAAATTGCCAAGCACGATGACAGAAGAAACTCAGGGAATGGAGGCTTTTTAGCCAAGAATTAAGCGGGAAACATATACACAACAGCTTAGCCCTTTCAAAATGCCTGAATTAAAAAAATAATCTATACAATTTCTGTAGAAAAAGAATTATAGCAAAATGTCTATAGAAAAAAAATTATAAGCAAAATATCTATAGAAAAAGAATAATAAGCAACATTTCTATAGAAAAAGAATAATCAGCAAAATGTCTATAGAAAAAGAATAATAAGCAAAATGTCTATAGAAAAGAATAATAAGCAAAATGTCTATAGAAAAAGAATAATAAGCAAAACGTCGATAGAAAAAGAATAATCAGCAAAACGTTCTCGGAAAAGAATAATAAGCAAAATTTCTATAGAAAAAGAATAATCAGCAAAATGTCAATAGAAAAAGAATAATAAGTAAAATGTCTATAGAAAAAGAATAATCAACAAAATGTCAATAGAAAAGAATAATAAGCAAAATGTCTATAGAAAAATATTGATAAGCAAAACGTTTATACAAAATTAATAATAACGCCAACGTCTATAGTTAAACTCCGCTTAAGAAATTATATATATATATATATATATATATATATATATATATATATATATGTGTGTGTGGTGTGTGTTAAGAGTAGAGGAAAATGTGGATATAACAGCACAAACGACTATATTCAATTGATACTTCACCTCATTACTGGTTGAAGCTTTCTCAAAATTTATTGCTTTAAGTGCTTGTACATTCTGCTTTTATAGTGAAAAGGTAAATTATTTAATCCTTCACTCCACACATATATATATAACAACTTAGCCCTTTCCAAAAACAAAACAAAAAAGATGAAAGCAGTTCTGAAAAAGATTTTTAAAAAGGACCTTGTAGATCATATCTGATTAAGGTACAGAGGTACCTTGACTTATGAGTGTCCCACCTTACGAGTTTTTCGATGGTAATCTGAACAATAGCTACATAAATGAGAGTAGCCTGCCCTTGTTTGTTTCACTGTAAGGAAGCTTGTATCTCAAATTTGCGCTCAAAACAAGCCAAAAAATCGACCGGGTGAAAGCTCGTAACTCGAAAAGGTAATCTGAACATTAGCTACATAAATGAGAGTAACCTCCCCTTGTTTGTTTCACTTTGAGGAAGCCGTATATTTTAGTCGGCCATTTTCATTTCACCGTAAATCTACACTGAAAATACAAATTTGTTCGAATCAATTCAACTGCATGTTTTAACACGAAAATATCATAAAATGTGTTCCTAATAACAATTAAGTTCATTTCAAATAATGCGCAAGTACAATTAAGAAAACATTTTATGATATTTTCGTGTTAAAACAGGCAGTTGTATTGATTCGAACAAATTCGTATTTTTATTTCTGGCTTCTGAATATTTTCTGACTTCTGAATTTTTTGTGGCCTCTGAATATTTTCTGGCTTCTGAATTTTTTGTGGCCTCTGAATATTTTCTGGCTTCTGAATTCTGCTTCTGACTTCTTCTGAATATTTTCTGACTTCTGAATTTCTTCTGGCTCTTGAATATTTTCTGATTTTTTTTTCTGACTTCTGACCTTTTTCTTCCGATTTTTGAATCTTTCTGGTGTCTGAATCTTTTTTTTTCTGGCTTCTGAATATTTAAGTTTCTTAAACGACATCCGATACCTGATTGCACAAACTATAAAATTCTGAATGAACTTGAAAGCAATTCTAAGATTTCCCTACTATTCTGTGAAACATAGGACGGGAAACTTTTGCATCAACCGAATGTATGTTAAACGTCAAAGATCCACAAAATTCCAAACTTAAACCGAAAATAGCAAAAGAGAATATCCAGAATAGAAGTTACCATTATCGTGTTTCCATTCTCCCAATTCCACTTCTCACCCCAAATCAAATTCCTCAAAAGACCATAAAAGACAAAATTCCTGCCAGACATCTTTTATGGAGTGACATGTTTAGGACAGTTCATTAATCCTCAAATTTCTACTGTGGTCTTCTTGAGTGACACGAAGGGGTCAAACAAAGGTGGCCATTTGGTGGCTCAAGATTTTGGAAGGTTGATAGAAAAAAAACAAAACAAAGAAAGAAAAAAAAACAGAATATTTGTGGCTTAATTTTGTTTATTTTCAATTCATCCAACTTTCTTTCTTTTTCCTTTTTAAAAACATTCCTGAACTGATCACGTATTCAACCGGAGAATATTTTTGGGTGATATATATATATATATATATATATATATATATATATATATATATATATTTAGCAAGCCCTCCGCACGAGCAGGATGTGACACAAGATCAATTCTTTAGCGGAGGTGTGAATTCAGTGTTTTCCTTCTCCTAGCCCGCTTGCCTAACCAAGTTTAAAGAACCCAGTCTGCCCTACTATTTATCCATAGCTGGAGAGAGAGTAGGATTCATAACTTTCCCAAGGTTTTTTTTGGGGTGATATAGTTGGCATCCTTCCGTCTGCTAAAGACGATGGTGTAGTGTCCATTTTTAAAAACTGAATCTGCGCAAATAGTTGAAAAGACCAATTTCTGAATGGCAATCTCTGGTGTCAGCAGATTGCAGGAAGCATGGAGGCTTTGAAAGATGCAACTCGGGCGCACTCGGGCAACTCGGGCAACTGCGAATAACCCCACCGTTCCCGGGTACCGCAACTAGTAAATCGAATTAGAAATTTAGAAATTCAGAAATAAATCTGATTTTATATGATTTTGTTCCCAACCCTCTTTACTTAACGGTTTTAATGGAGAAGACATTTTTTTGTTTTGTTTTGCGGAGGGTTAAAGGTTAAAATGTCTGTCAAGCCTGTCGATGTATCTGGCACGTGATAGACGACAGGTGAAACCACTTGAAGCATCAATTAAAGGTAGGCTCAACACTAAACATCCTGAACTTTCTTTTGGTGAGCTCAACTCATCATATCATATCCGTTTCATATTAGACACGCATGTAAGCTTCAATAATTCATGAAAGAAAAAAAAGCATATAGATTGATATATATATATATATATATATATATATATATTAATATATATTTTTGAAGGCGTAATAATGCACATTTATGTTTAAAAACATATTTATTTCTTTTTTTTTTTTTTCCTTTTATGAGTCCTAAATATTTTCAGGCCAATGCCCATCTTCAGAGGATTGAAAGATTTTTTATAATTTTC